>JAOXOE010027043.1:0-19594 GCA_028565055.1 Phoeniculus purpureus
GGGCTGCCCAGGGGGGTTGTGGAGTCTCCTTCTCTGGAGACATTTCAAACCCTCCTGGCCATGTTCCTGTGCAACTGGATCTGGGGGATCCTACTGTGGCAGGGGGATGGGACTGGATGGGCTTTCGAGGTCCCTTCCAGTCCCTGATGTTCTGTGATCCTGTGATTCAGCACTTCAGAAAGTCGTGGGCTGTAGCTTCCATCTGTAGCAGAACTGCCCTGTCAAAACCAGAAGCATCATCCAATGCTAATTGCTGTTAATTGCTTGTCCTGTGGCTGCACTAGGCTGTGCCAGCACTTCATACGAATGGGACTGCAGAGGACAAGTGCTTCTTGGTGTTCACAGCTGTCCCCTGTCACATCTCGTAGGGTTGGGTTTTGTTCTCCGAAGACATGAAGTAAGAAGAGCTGCAGCCAGATGTGCGGCGCCACCCGGACGCTGCGCACGGAGCAAACGCATTCAGCAGTCATTTCCTCCTCACCCCCTGCCACGGGCAGCACAAGAGCAGCAAACTTGCAGCAGAACCTGGGGAGTGTCTCCTCGGTTTTTCATGTCAGCAGTTGGCAGCTCATGTCTTGGAAGGCACTTGAGTGAAAACAGATGTGTGGGAAAGGCCACACAGAGCCGCCTCGGCTGCAGGAGGCTCTGAAACGTCAGGCAGCTCATAACGTGCTGCCCAGAGCCCGCTGCGCTGCTCTACGCCAGGTGTGCCCTCGTCCAGCCGCCGTCACGCAGATGGCTGCTTGAGAAATGACAAGAAACCATGAGCAGAGGTTCATCAGGTCCCAGTCTTCCCAGATCTCAAGGGCACTGTTGTCTCGCATGTGGAGAGCAGCAATTCTTGCTGTCCTCAGAGAGCTCCAGCCCAGGTGCTGCTGTCTGAGTGTCCTCTGCCCTTCTTCATGCTGCCGACACTATTTGGGGGGCAAACTCCGGCACTGCTAGCGGCACGTTCAGACCAGCACCTGAGTCTTGACTCATTGACACCTTCACAGACACGCTAGAGGAGCAAAGATACCCCAGAGCATGAGGGGTTGGAAGGGACCTCGAGAGACCATCCAGTGCCATTCCCCCACCACAGCTGGATCCCCCAGATCCAGTCATTAGGGGTTGGAAGGGGCCTCAAAAGACCACCCAGTCCAACCCCCCCTGCCACAGCTGGACCCCCTAGATCCAGTCACCCAGGAAGGTGCCCAGGCGGGTTGGAACCGTCTCCTTCTTAGGGTGTTGCTTAGCTACTTACCCGTGAGCCCCCCGACACGAAGATTTTCAGTAGCACGTGATAAGCAGCGTGAATGAAGCAGGAGATCCAAACCCTTCATTAGAGAATGAAGACGTTAAGAAAACTCATCAAGTCAGCTGTGAAACGTATTTTCATCTCCTAGCGCTGTGACGGGATGCGAAGAGCCGCCGTAATTACTGGTTAACGTCTCTCGGGAGAGCCCACTGCTAAGCAGAGCCCAGAAGACCCCGGCGCAGGCACGAGCCTGCGTCGCCGTCGACAAGGACATCTCTCGATTCAGCACCTAGCTGGGAGGGAGGAGTGTTTGGGCTTCATGGACTCCCCACGCCGTGAGCTGCCGCAAGCTCGTCAGTCGACGGTCTGCCAAAGCGCTGCCGTTCTCCTCCCAGCCGTCCCTGTGCCGCTCCGGCGCTCTCTCCCCCGGTGGAGCCGCTGCTGAAGGCGACGGTGGGGCCATGTCTCCAGCAGCTGTCTAGCCGATCCCGAGTGGCTACTAGCCGCAGGGCCTCCCAGCTGGAGTGGGCAGCTCCGGCTGCTTCCCCAGCTTCAGCAGAGCTCTCGGACTTTAAAGGTGAAAAAGAACCCAGGTGGGAGAATGTTTTATCGCGGCAAAGCAGCTGACTCAGCCCTGCAGGGGAGTGGGGCTACCAGCCCGTCTATGACACAGTCACTGCTGGAGGCCAGAAGAAAACGCAGAGAAGGCGCCAGCTCCTCAGGGTCGTAGGTACCGTCAGACCTGGGAGGAACGAGAGCTGCACCTCCCACCTTTTGAGGCAGGTGCATGTTGGCCTCCACGTGCCAGGGCGGAACTGCTGACTCAGAGCTGGGCTAGCAAAAGCCACCGACTGACCTGCTGTGGGAAGGGCTGTTGAAGAGCCACAGTACAGAACCACGACCGCACGTGTTCGGCTGCCGCCCTCCTCTGCTCTCTGCCCACCCCCTGCAGCTGCACAAACACCGTTTCCGCTGCGTGAGCTCTGCCAAAGGCAAGACGGATGTGGAAAGGCACCGGTCAGGTACCGGGGGCAGCGGGCGGCTCCTCGAGGCCCAGGTTGTCTAGAACAGCTCCTAGTCTTCCAGCTGGAAGAGCATTTCTGTTTGGCAGCCTGTTCATGGAGAAATCCGTCCAAAAGGAGGCGTGAGAGGGACAGAGTCCAGATAAGAAATGAAGCGTTCTACAGGACAAAACAGCGGCGCTGTCCGACGGGTCTCCCGGAGCGTCACGAGGCTCGCCCAGTGGAGGGCTAAACGTTCAACCTCATTAGCAACCGAAACCAATCACAAACACTGCTCTCATTAAAATACTCTGTTTCCAGGATGGTAGATCAATAACCGTTTAAAACGTGCACAAACACAGGCTCTGTGCCGGATGGTCTCTTCTTTAGGCTACTGATGCCGGAGGACAGAGCAAGCTGCGTGGAGGCAGACAAGGGCCAGAAGCCGCACCTGCGTCGAGGCTACCCCGTGCACCAGTACAGACTGGGAGGAGAAAGGACTGAGGACAGCCCTGAGGAGAAGGACTTGGGGGTGAGGGTGGACCAGAAGTTGAATGAGAACCATCAGTGTGGCCCCAGGGAGGTTGAGGAGTCTCCTTCTCTGGAGACATTTCAAACCCCCCTGTCCATGTTTCTGTGCGACTGGATCTGGGGGATCCTGCTGTGGCAGGGGATGGGACTGGGTGATCTCTGGAGGTCCCTTCCAACCCCTGAATTCTGTGATCACACAACAGCTGGGACTTTTTGGTGATTCAAATCAATGTGTCTCTGCTGAAGCCAGTGGAGCTGAAGTTCAACAAGCAGCCCTCTAGGCTCAACACGAGGCTTGTTTACCTGAACTTGCCCATCTCCCCCATTGAACTTAATATTTAAGAAGCCTTCCTGCATTTTGAACTATTTTAATTTGAAATTAAAAACAGAGGCACCATTTGGCGCCTATAAATAGCCAAATGACCGGTAATGATTTGGCTCCTGGAGCCTGAATCAACAACAGTTAAACCTTTCTAAAACTACTACCTGAACGCCTCGGCTGCTGGGCGGGGGTAAGCCCCAAGAACTGGAGTGCACTCGCTGCTTGCACACACGGTCGGACCCGTTAGCGGTAAGGACTTCTATAGGGTGGATTCGGAGGTGCCGCAGCTCAGACAAAACCTCCTCAGAAACAGGAGAAGAAGGAAGAGCAGCAGTGCTGAAAACCAGCAGCTGCCGGAAGGAGGGAGGTGCTGACCTGCAGCTCACGGGCGAGGCACAAGGAAGAAGGAGCAGCACTCAGTGTGCTGTGGAACGCGAACAAGTGTCCCTGTGCCCTGCTGGACAAGGTCTTCAGGCAGCAGGGTGGTCCCTCACCTTCCAAAAGCTGCTCCAAGAATCTCCTACAGCTTCATTACAGGGAGAACTTTCTGAAGTAGGAAAACTCTGAACTCTCCAAAGGAAGACGTTTTGCCTCTGGTTAGAGAGTTTTTACTGATGCTGGAGCGCCTCAACCACCAGAGGAAGGTGCTGGCGGGTCCTTGCTTTGCATCCTGGGCGGGGAAGAGAGAGCTCAGCGGCCCCTGGCGTCGCAGCTGGGTTTGCCTGCAGCCCTGCAGCGATCAGGAGGCAGCTGGCGGTGCAGCCCCTGCGGTGGGGCGCGTTGAACATCCACCTCCTGGACCGAGCCGCCGGGCAGCGCTGACCCGCTTCTTCCTAAGCCCAGGTTGGCGGCGAAGCCTGACAAGGGATTAAATCCTCCGCTGTTCCCACGAGGAGATCTCCGACGTGGGCAGAAGCGGGTTTCGATCACACGCCGAGGCTGAGGGGCACTCGCAGCTGCAGAGCAGCCTCTGCTGATGCTCCTTTCGGACGTCAGAGCCACAGAACATCAGGGGCTGGAAGGGACCTCGAAAGACCACCCGCTCCAACGTGCTCACTCCTGCCTTTATTTAGGTGTTCGGGAACATTTTTTACACTAAAAAGTTTTTTTGTTGTCGTTTCAGTCAGGGGACACTAACGCCTGTTCTGGGCGCCCTCACCACGGTGGTTTCTGAGGGGGAGAAGGGCTGTCGCTTGGGCGGTAGCGAGATGCTCTTGAAGTTAAAATTCCACAACTAAAAATACAGAGCCGGATGCATATTCATGTTGTGCTTCATCTCTCGAGTGCTCCCAGCAGTAGCTGGGGAGCAGCCTCACCGACGAGTGAAGACTGCCCCCTCCTGCCTGCTACGGGACTTGAGCATCACTGGTGCTCCCTCTGCCTTGCGCTCACGGCGCTGCCTCCAGCTCCAAAACCAACCCCTGGCCACGTCTCCGTCCTGTTGCTAAACTGCCGTAGCCCAGCCAGGGTCTTTTAGCTGCAGGGTGCTGCTCCAGCTCTGACACAGAGACACGTCTCTGGGAGAAATCCACACACGGTGAGCGTGCCAGAGCCCTGGCAGGGCCTGCCCAGGGGGCTTGTGGAGTCTCCTTCTCTGGAGACGTTTCAAACCCTCCTGGCCATGTTCCTGTGCAACTGGATCTAGGGGATCCTGCTGTGGCAGGGGGGTTGGACTGAGTGATCTTTGGAGGTCCCTTCCAATCCCTAGTGACTGGATCTAGGGGATCCTGCTATGGCAGGGGGATTGGACTAGACCTTTCGAGGTCCCTTCCAATCCCTAACGCTCTGTGGTTCTGTGGTTTTTATGTTTTTAAACTGGAATCCTACTTTTGATACTGTCTTTGCTGAGAGAAGAGTTGACTACTTCAGTTTTTCCCGTGCTGCTTTAGCAAAGAGTCTGCACGTTGGTCTCAGGAAGATGGTTACAGCAGTCATGAACAATTGCAAAAAGCAGTTTATAATAGTAATATATAAATAGTATGTATGTAGTAATATATAAATATTATTGTATATGGTACAAATATGTAAATATAATCTATATTTTTAATATTACAATACTAAACATCAGGACGTCTTTCTAGATTGTGTGTTTCTTTTATTTAATGGCTAAAATGTGATGCAAGGTGCTCGGCACTGAGCTCACAAAAGATCTAAATCCAAAGGACTGGCTTTGCGGGCCAGTTGTTCCATTTTTGATGCAGTGACCACTTTTGACATGAATGCCTCTGAAAATAAATCCCCTTCACCACCCTTCAGAGGCATTCCTTGTATCTGTATGTGTTTACTACGTGCTGACTGGTGTTTGCCTGTTTTCATACTGTAAACGTCAGCGTCGTCCAAGCAAGAGAGTAAGTCCTTGCTTATTTAAATAATATTTAAAGAAAATAAACAAGGTCCTCATTTATAGGGCTGTTTCTCTCCGTTCCTGCACCTTAAAACAACATGATCTTCTAAGTGCCCAGGATAATCTACTCGACCATGTATGTACCCGGGCATTGTTTCACCGAACCACAGCACACCAGGGATTGGAAGGGACCTCAGGAGATCATCCAGTCATAGAATCATTAGGGATTGGAAGGGGCCGCGAAGGGTCATCTAGCCCAATCCCTCTGCCACAGCACTTCGTGGTGGAATAAAACACGTGCTATAAAGTGTACTTGACGCTAGCGATGCTTTGCTTTTCATTTTACTTTTGGTGAGTGTTGGAAGAGTCAGTGAGAGAGCTGATGAGGGTATAGGAGCTTGTGGGGGATTGGTGCAATGAGTGTTGAAGGAAGGGCAAGAACATGCTGGGAAGGAAGAGCCATGCAGGATGGTGGGACACAATACAAAGATAATGGATTTAAACAGCACTTAAACCACTTAAACTGCAGTTTAAACTTTAATGGCGTTTAAACTGCACTTAAAAGCAGTTTGTTGCATCACAGGATCTGCTGTGAAGCAGTGAAAATGAAGAGGCTCTGGGTACCTTTCAGTCAAAGTCCCCAGTTTGACAGCTTTAGAACAGAAGGGTTTTCTCTTCCATCCCTGCCCCTCCTTGGGCTCTCTGTTCAGTCTCACACCACAACAGCACACCCCGAAATACCTGCTCTCCCCGGTTCGTCTGTAATCCCTTGCTTCTCCCCACATTGCCCTCAGCCACCTGCCAGCTTCGGGGGGCGAGAAGCTGTTTCGTTGCAGTGCCGACAGCACTCTCATGGGGTCTGCCCAGCCCACTCAGGTAGCTGCTCTCATGAGACCACAAAACCGCGTTGTAGGAGCCATCAGCGCTTTGCCACGTGTGATTTGTGCTTGTCCGGGGACTCGAGGTAACTGGCGAGGGCCGGGCTGCCATTTCTGGGGTAGGGGCCAGCTCTGTTGCCAGTGACGTTGCTCTCCTGGACTGAAAAATTAACAGCACTGAATGTTCAGTCTTCTTGAGAGTTAGCTAAAGGGTTGAAGACAGTTGAGAGGAGTCTGACTGGGGAGAGATGAAAACCTGTGTCTCTATCTCAGCTTGCTAGCAGCTGGCATAAGCTTTTGCTTATAGAAAACCAATACAGGAGGTGAAGAAATGGAGACTTTGAAAGCTGAACGTTGTGGCTGCTGTTTGATTTGGTCTCAGTGACATTTCAGAGCCTTTCATTACTTTAATGCAGATTCTGGAGCCAAAAAAAGGGGATAATTTTGATTATTCCAGTTTCCTAAAGTGCCCGAGGATTTTGTATTTGAGGACCAGGTTGTTTAATGGTGAAAGTTTTATGCTGCATGTTATTACTTTAAAGTATTTTGTTCTGTTCAGCTTTCCAGGCTAAAACGGGAGTTGGCACAGATGAAGCAGGAGCTGCAGTACAAGGAGAAAGGAGTGGAAACTCTGCAAGAGTAAGTCAAGAGTTTATGGAGGATTTTTTCCCCTTTACTTTATTTGCCTTGGCATGAATTGCTCAGAAAAGTGTTGCCAAAAGAATGGGCTGAAACCTCTTAACTGCTTTGCTTCAGAGGTTCTGCCGTGGCGTAGTGGTGCAGGGTGAGACCAGTGTGAACTGATGGAAGGATTGGACCGGTGTGTTTGGAAAGGTGATTTCATCGATCCACGTGTGAAAACTGTTCCTTAGCTCATGCTGAAGATGTTGTCTGGATGACAGTAGACACCTGAAAGAGTTCCCAAACCTTTTCTGCAGATGCCAGGAGCACAGCCCTAAACACCACGCAGCGGTTTGCAGCAGCAGTGCTCTGAGCAGTACCAGCTCACTTCTGGCTGGACGCAGATCTTTTCCTGGATGGGAGGCTGTGCCCCACAACACTGCTTCTTCCTTTTACCTGGTGGTCAGGCCATGTCATTGTGCACAGGAGAGCCGGCTTGTGTGTTCGCTGGGAATCTGATGGAGACCTTGGGTTATGTTGCGCAGAAGGTGCGTGTGGCTGCTTGTCTCCTCTGCGTGAGGAAAGGTAGCTCAGGGTAATTTGCTGCTGCTCCCAGGGCTCTTAGGCAGCCTGTGCTCTGTTTCCTTCACGCTCAGTAGCAGTAGAGGTGGTGACCTCTCCCTGCCACTGTTCCTGCAGGCTGTCAGACGGGAACCAAGTGATTTCCATCTGTTTGCTAGCTCCTCACCTCCACACAGAGCACGTATGTGCGATGCCCAGTGGGATAGGTAGAGAGGTTGCCAGGTCATGGAAAAGATGGCAGGTAAACACGGATTGTTGTGAATTCCAGAACTGCCCAGCAAGGCTGGGGGCTAGACCATATGTAGACCAGCTCTTGGATTTGCCCTTGGGCATGTGGCCGTGCGTTTAGAGCTCTTGGCCTGTTTTCCAGCATGCGTGTGAACAGGCTGCCTAGGGCAGGCGCTTCCTGACAGTGCTGGAACCGCTGCACGGCCGACACGCTTGATGCGTTTTGCAGCACAGCTACAGCATCGGTGGGTTGTAGAGCTTTGGAGATACTGTGCTGCTGCTGCTACTAAGTGTGGGTGTGGGTTTTCACTGCAGGGATTCTGGAGATGCTCCAGGAACCCAGGAGCAATTAGCTCCTTTATTTTCCAGTCATTTTCTAATCTTTGATCTCGATTGATACTGCGTTAACTAAACGATGTCGGAAGACATGCTCAGATTTTACTTAAAAGGAGAAGGAGCAGTCCAGGCACTTGAAAATGTCTGTTTGAGGTTACAAGGTTCTTTTGTCTTATAATGCATTTGAAAAGCTTTGGAAAAGAAAACTTGTTCAGCCCAAACCCCATCACTGGCAAACAGAACGTAATCATTTTCATGCAGGAATACGTTCTTCTTTACTATGTGAAGCACTGATGATAGGTGGTTAGAGTCACAGAGTCACAGAACATGAGGGGTTGGAAGGGACCTCGAAAGATCACCCAGTTCAATCCCCCTGTCACAGCAGGATCCCCTAGATCCAGTCACATAGGAACATGGCCAGGTGGGTTTGAAATGTCTCCAGAGAAGGAGACGCCACAGCCCCCCTGGGCAGCCCCTTCCTGTGCTCCATCACCCTCACTGGGAAGAAGGTCCTTCTCAGATTGATGGGGAACCTCCTTTGTCCCAGCTCACACCCACTGCCCCTTGTCCTATCACTAGATGCCCCTGAGCAGAGCCCAGCTCCATCCTCCTGGCACCCACCCTTCACATATGGATCAACATTCATGGGGTCACCCCTCAGTCTCCTTTTCGGTAAGCTCAAGAGACCTTGTTAATGTGTGATACTAACTGAAAGTTGGTAAAGCACTTAATATATCGAAAGAGCAAATATCCTGAGTATCGTCAGTGTTTTCAGACGGTGCCCTAACTGCGTAAGCAGGAGCAGGGCACAAGGGTTTTATCTGAAGTTTCTTAATCGTCTTTTCTTTAAGCGAGTAAGAACCTCCTTGCCTTTTCTGCTCTCTTTATTTGCTTTCCCTCTGCTGATTATTGGGTTGTTTTAAGGGTGTAGGTTCAATAGGTTTAATAAGAGGACTAACCACTCGACGAGGATGAGGAAAGTGTTTGAAGGCCATTGGAGACTCGAGATTGTTTTAATTAATATAATTCATTTAAGATAGCCCGTTAAAGTGGTGTGACCTTTTCAAAAGTAAAGTCTGTGACTGATTACGAATTCAAATGTTAGCCTTGGAGTTCAGCCCAAGTGGAGTTGCCTGTGCTCAGGGGCAGGAGTGTAGAAGCGACGTTCAAGAGAGGTCTTATCCTGAAGCACATTGGATGAGGCAGTGACCCCTCTAATAACGTAGCTGAGAAGTTCAAGCGTGACACTGGAGTGCTTAGCTGCTGCTCGTCGCTGCTGGTGCTACAGGCGCTCACTGTCCCGTTGGTGCCCTGGCTGGCATTTCTTGTTGCTTCCTAAAGCTGGGAAGGTTTTTGCCTGGGTGTTATCTGGAACTGCATTGAATTTCTGCCAGTGTTTGTACTTGCTGAGCTCTGAGCTCTGCAGTGACTTCATCACTTGTGAACCAGAGGCTTCTGGGTTTGTTTTGTGTTGTAAAGTCATTTTTAATTGCATCTCTGGAGAGACATGTTGTTCTCGTGAGTGTTTTGCTTCTAGTAGGAAGTGAGCAAGTTTGGAGAATACTTGTGCTATAAACTGAAGAGAGAGGTTTCTGTAGCCTCCTTGTGGAGTCAGCAAACAGATCGGGCTGAAAGGCTAATGATGCTCTGCGTGGTCCCTGGGCAGTCTCTCCCCTACACACAATCACAGAACATCAGGGATTGGAAGGGACCTCAAAAGATCATCCGGTCCAATCCCCCTCATACAGAAGGATCCCCTAGATCCAGTCACACGGGAACATGGCCAGGTTGGTTTGAAATGTCTCCAGAGAAGGAGACTCCACAATCCCCCTGGGCACTCCCTGCCAGGGCTCTGTCACCCTCACCGGGAAGAAGGTCCTTCTCACATTGATGTGGAACCTCCTCTGCTCCAGCTGACACCCACTGCCCCTTGTCCTGTCACTGGGTGCCCCTGAGCAGAGCCTGGCTCCATCCTCCTGACACCTGCCCTTTTGATATTGATCAACATTCACGGGGTCACCCCTCAGGCTCCTGTTTTCCAAGCTCCAGAGACCCATCTCTCCTCAGCAGGGAGATGCTCCCCTCCTTTTTTCATCCCTGTGGCTCTGTGCTGGGCTCTCTCCAGCAGCTCCGTGTCCTTCTTGAGCTGAGGGGCCCACAACTTGACACAATACTCCAGATCTGGCCTCAGCAGGGCAGAGTAGAGGGGGTAGAGAACCTCTCTCCATCTGCTAACCACCCCCTTTCTGATCCATCCCAGGATGCTCTTAGTCTTCTTGGCCACTAGGGCCCATTGCTGGCTCCTGGCCATCCTGCTAGCTACCAGCATCCCCAGGTCCCTTTCTCCTCCACTGCTCTCCAACAGGTCAGTCCGCAACCTGTCCTGGTCCCTGGGGTTGTTCTTGCCCAGATGCCAGACTCTACACTGCCCTGGTTATAGTTCATTCCAAGTCTCCCCGCCCAGCTAACCAGCCTGTTCAAGTCCTGCTGAATGGTAGCCCAGCCTGCTGGGGTGTCAGCCACTCCTCCCAGCTCTGCGCCATCTGCAAACTTGCCAACAGATTGTGTGCCGCACTTGGAACAGGGGAGTTCTGCGCTGAGTTAAGGACCCTGTTTCTCCTGTGGACTTTGCCAAAGGGGAATGAATGATGTTACCTGCCTGTAAAGCATTCTCCATAGGTGATGTTTGTGACACTCCCCTTGTTTATTTGCAGGTGGATATCTGGAGTATGGGAGTGGTTCTCTACGTGCTGCTGTGCGGCTCCTTCCCCTTTGATCATACAAACGTCCTGTTAATCTCCAGCAACGTCTTGGTAGGTTCTGCTGGTGCTAGAGTACACTAGAAGGAGGTGTTGTGAAGCTGTATGAGAAGCCTTTGCTCTCCTGATGGCAGGACCTGTTGAGCTGAGCCTGGGGCACCAAGTCACGTCTGCTAGATTTGGATAGAATTTGCCACCTTTCCTGCCTGTTTGCACACTTTGGTCAGCGTTTTTGGTACTGCAGCTTGGTCCACAGCCTCCCTGGGCAATCGGTTCCAGGGCCTCAGCCCCCTCACAGGGAGGGATTTCTGCCTCACATTTCATCTCAATCTCCCCTCTTTGAACTCGAACTTATCCCCATTGTCCCAGCACCAGAGTCCCTCAGAAAGAAGTCCCTCTCCAGCCTTCCTGGAGCCAGTTCAGGGACTAGAAGCTGCTCTGTGCTCAATCCTTTCTCCTAGTCTGTATTGGTGCATGGGATTGCCTCAACCCAGGGGCAGACCCTTGCACTGGCCCTTGTTGCACTCCGTGCAGTTTGGACAGCCCATTTCTGGAGCCTGAGAAGGTCCCTCTGGATGACCTCCCTTCCCTCCAGGGAGTACTGACCTTTGAGGAACAGCACTTGTCACCTCTCCATTTGGACACCGGGTCATTGATCACAGCTCTTTGGATGGTACCATCCAGACAGCTCCTTATCCATCAAATCCGTGTTGTTCCACTGTAGAGATCAGAACATTCCACACCTGTTCAGTAGGGAATACTTGAATAATTGCCCTTACTTTGTGAAAGAAAATATTTTTAAAAATAGTGTTTCTGGCAAAGTCCTGCACATCTGGTCCCTGTTTTCTGGTCCTTTTTTCATCGAGAAGTAGATGGTTCTTGGTGGTGAATTTGGTTTGCTTTTTAGCCACTGTAGTCCCTCAAGCCTTAAAGCCCATTTCGATTTTCTTCTCACAGAATCACAGAGCATTAGGGATTGGAAGGGACCTCCAAAGATCATCCAGTCCAATACCCCTGCCACAGCAGGATCCCCTAGACCCAGTCCCACAGGAACACATCCAGGCAGGTTTTAAACGTCTCCAGAGAAGGAGACTCCACAACCCCCCTGGGCAGCCCCTGCCAGGGCTCTGTCACCCTCACTGAGAAGTTCTTTCTCATGTTGATGTGGAACCTCCTATGTTCCAGCTCACACCCATTGCCTTTCATCCTGTCACACAGATAACACCACACAGTCTTGTAAGGTGCCGTACAGGGCAGTGCATCCCCAACCATCTGCCCATGGGAGCGTACATAGATTTGTGCTGCTGAGGACAAGTTGTTGAGCTGCCTTTGCAGCTGCCCTGAAGAGGAGCCAGCATTGCAAGTCTCCTCTCTAGCAGTTGAAGAATTGTGCAAAGGATTCCAGACAGAAGAAAACAGAACTTCTTGTGAGTTATTTGGCATTCTTCCTTGGTCCTATCCCTTCTTAGTTCCTGCTGGGAGCCTGGGAGACATCTGAGACACCGAGCAGGTACTGTGGGAGTGTGCAGCTCCTGGGATGAGCCTCCTGTAACAGTGAAATGGCTGGGTGTTAGCTGGTTGTCTCGGGATCACCCTTTCTTCCAGCCAGGTTTGAACAGATGTCTGTCCACCGTGTTCCAAGCAAAACCTGAGCTACAAAGGCAACATGTGGTGTTCTTTTCCCCCTCTGCTGCGTTAGCTCCTTACAGCTCTCCCTGTGCATGGTGTGTGCTTGCAGCCCTCAGAGGTGTCAGTGGAAGAGCTGCTTGTTGAGGGCTCATCTGGCACAGCTGCATTGACCCTTGTGCCCAGGTCCTGCCTCTCCCTTGTTGCTCTGGTTCAGTTGCAGCTGTTCCTTTTCCAGTGGTGCCTCCTGTCTCCCCTCTTCCTGGTTTGCCTTCTGTGTCCATACACCCTGTTCCATCCCCTTCTCTCTGAATTTCCTGCTGCCCAGTTTCTCTTTGTTGGGTTGCTATAAACGTTGCTGTGTTGCCAGGTGTCTTGGAGGCATTCCATGCTGTCTTGAGATTACTCTTGTCGCCTTGAGCCAGGCCCTCGGTTCATGACAGGCAGTGAGAAATCGGAGCAGAGTTGGAGGAGCAGGGCTGCTGGAGTGTTCAGGTGCTTTTGGAAATCAGACACTTTTGATCAGAATTACTCCGCTCAGCTAAGGGCAAGTCTCAAAACCACGTGGCTTGGAGCAGAGACCATTAATCTTGATGGCAAGAAAATTATCACCCAGGAAACAAGAGTGGTGTGCTGGGCTTCCTGCAGTGTCTCACTGTGCTCCTGTGACCTGGCTGGCGCCTGGAGAATAAATCTTATGAGGAGAGATGGAGAGAGTTGGGGCTGTTTAGTTTGAGGAAGAGGAGGCTGAGGGGAGACCTCATCGCTCTCTATGACTACCTGAAAGGACACTGTAGAGATGTTGGTGCTGGGCTCTTCTCACGGGTGATTAATGACAGAAGCAGAGAGAAGGGCTTCAAACTTCAACAGGGGAGGGTTAGACTGGACATCAGGAAGAAATTCTTCCTGGAGAAGAGTGGTCAAGCACTGGAATGGGCTGGGCAGGGTGGTGGTCGAGTTCCCATCCCTGGATATGTTTAAAAGATGCTTAGTTGTCGTGTTGGGGGAACTGGTTTAGGGGTGACCTTGTAGAGTAGGGTTGATGGTTGGACTCAGTGATCCCAGGGGTCTTCTCCAACCTGAATGATTCTGTGATTCTATGGATCTGACCCTGCCTCTCGCTAGCTGGAGATGCTCTCCCACAGGGGTCCTGTGTGAGACTGCCGAACACCCGGCCACCATAGCACCATTTACTTCCAGGACCTGGTTCTTGGGGTGCCTGTTGCTGGTTTTTTGTTTTGTGCTTCACTGGCAATTGGTTGCTTAGGATGTTCTGGTGCTCTTCCCACTGTTGGGTTAGTGACTGTCCAAGGAGAATTATTTGTTCTGCAGATATATTTGGAATCGGCTGTCCTGCCCCTAGAGAGCAAAGCTCTTGTTTTTCAAGGAGATTTGATTAGAATGAACTTCTGTCTCTGCGAGCCCGTTATACCCCGAGCTTTTCTTCGCTGGGGCTTTGCATCAGATTCTGCCTAGATATTGATTTGGGTAATAAATATTCCAGAAAGTTCTGTGCGTGAATATTCTTCCCGCTCAGAGCTGAGCCCTCCGTTTTTAGCTGAGAGGTGATGCACTAATGTCTCAGAGAAGCTGCCTTTTAATTAATATTGCATGAACGGAGGAAATAATAGCTTCTCTGTCTACTTAACTCTTGTTGTGGCTTCTGGTATGGATTCTGAAATGGCTCTAATGAAAATAAAAAAGGAGCTGTTCCTTTCTGTGCCCTCTTTGCTGTCAGAGGTGGTACTGCAGGTCCAGCCTCCCAGGTGATGTTTCCCTCCCAGGAGACAGGTCCTGGGCCTTAGCTGGAGAGCAGTGGTGCCCTGCACAGCCATAAATGGTGCCTGTGAAATCACAGAATCACAGAATTATCGAGGTTGGAAACGATCTCTGGGCAAATCCAGCCCAGCCCATGACCCAGCATCACCACATCAGCCACACTAGGGCACTAAGGGCCACAGCCAGTCTGTCCTTCCAGGGATGGGGACTCCCCCACTGCCCCTGGACAGTCCATTGCAGGCTCTGATAACCTTTTCCGTGAGGAAGGGCTTCCTAACATCCAACCTAACCGTCCCCTGGTGCAGCCTCAGGCCCTGCCCTCTTGTCCTGGTGCTGGTTGCCTGAGAGAAGAGCCTGACCCCCTCCTGACTACAACTTCCCTTCAGGGAGTTGTAGACAGGGAGAAGGTCCCCCCTGAGTCTCCTGTTCTCCAGGTTAAACACCTCCAGCTCACTCAGCCTCTCCTCATCAGCCTTTCCCTCCAGCCCCTTCCCTAGCCTTGTTGCTCCTCTGGACCCCCTCCAGCCCCTCAATCTCTTGAAGTGAGGGGCCCAGCACTGCCCCCAGTACTCGACGTGAAGCCTCACCAGCGCCCAGTCCAGGTCTTTCCAATTCTGGGAAGAGAAGAAATGGGATAAAATCTGCAGAACTGTAGGTGTGTAGCCGGAGATGGATGTGGGGCATTTGTGGATGGTGCTTTGTGGCCAGTAGGAGGGTGGTGCCACACAGACTGCAAATGGATGTGCGATGCACAGCAGGCTGTATTTACCTGGTGTCCTTGAGATGCTCATGACGCAGAAGTTATTGAACCTGGAGAGGAGCCCTGGGCATCCAGCTCCTCCTTTGCAAGCTTTAGATACAGGAAGAGGTCAGAACAGTGTGGAGCCCATATAAATAGGAGAGGCACCAATGCAGCTGGCAGAGCTATCCCTATTTCAGGTGTCTTCTCAATACATTTTGGCTGCTCCACTTGTCTCTGGATTCACGTTGCTGGATGCATCTGGCAATTTTCAGCTTGCAGACGGTGGTGGCTGCTAGGAAAAGCTTGTGTGTGGTGTTAGGAGCATCTTTCCTGGGAGCTTCTTTCAGGGAGGGGAGCAAACAGTTCGAACCTGCAGTGAACTCTACAGCAAAGCAGGATGTCTCAGGTATTCTGATACTCACCTTGAGCTGGACCCGCAGTGCAGCTGTAGGAGTACTCACAGTGTGGTGCTGTATATGGCATCTCCATACTCCTGTGTGCCTTCCCCTAGCTCCTGGGGCTGCAGAGTGGCTGGGCACACACTTATGGGTAGGCCATGCAGAGGAAGCTGCATGCAGTGGTCCTGCAGCCCTTGTCACCGCCTGGGTGTAGTTTGCAAGACTGTGGCACTGGGTGAACGCTGTCTCCCATAAGCAGTAAGATGACTGGAGAGCTGGACTAGCTGGATCTTCCTGGCTTTCTGGCAAATCCATCTGAATCTCTACAGGCAGCTAACTAAGAGAAACTTAACTCTAAATATATGGCTTTGGTCTGGAGAGAGATTTAAAATATTTATCCCAGAGCAGGGCTTGGGAAATAAATAAACTCCCTGCCTTCTTCCTTGCGTGCAAAGCTCTGCAGTGCAGCTGTCTGTGTCCCCAGCTCTGAGTCCTCCTTGTGCCTGGAGGGTTGCTTATGGGTGGCCTTTGAGTTCCTGTCGGTAGTGTAAACATATGGCAGAATGGAGAGGGAGACACCAAGGGTGCTTGTGCTAGTGTAGATGTGGGTTCTTGTCTGTGCCCTCTCTCCCTCCATCACCCTTGTGGCTGCTGTTACTGCTCTGTTGCTCTCTGGGTGTTAGCTGGCAGACCTCACCAGCAAGCTCCACTAAGGTTGTAAACCCACTACTTGGTCCTCCAGCTGACGTCCTGCCCAAGCACATCTGAGCCAACGCAGGTTTGGGTGGTACTGGGGAGGTTTTCCTTGTTCCAATGGCTTTGATGGCCTCATGCAGAGAAGCATCACTCAAGCAGCTTCAGTGCCAGATCATAGAATCACAGAATCATTAGGGCTTGGAAGGGACCTCGAAAGATCATCCAGTCCAATCCCCCTGCCACAGCAGGATCACCTAGACCAAGTCTGTTCTCCAACAGACAGTGCCGGGAGGACTCTCACACTCAGCACAGCCTTGGCTTTGGCGCTGACCTGGCACCCTCGCTGCAGCCTTGCTGTCGCTGATGGTGTGTTGAATGAAGCAGCTGGCTTTGCACAGGAGGCCTCGTGTGCAAGCTTCTTCTCTTCACAGGGCTTCCCTTCCCCTGGCCTCCCCCACTCCCCGCCCTGGCTTTTGTCTGAGTTTCCATTCTCTGGGCTGTCTGGGGCTCCTGTTTGCTGAAGGGAAGCGCCAGGCAGCTTTACAGAGCCTGTTCTGCTTTTTCCTCTGATCTCCTGGAATGACGTTTCAGATGGAACAGGAAAATCACGAAGCACTTGGCCAGGGACTCATCTCATACAGTGCTGTTGTGAAGGGATGGGCTTGGGATGGCTGCAGCGGTGTCAGCCTTTGGCCCTCAGTGTGTGTGAAGGGGCGCGAGGGTGAAGCAGTGAGCGCTTGTGTGATACCTGGCCCCGACTGCCATGGGATGGGTTCTCAGTCGCACGGACCTCGTAGGTGAAACAACACAGCCTCATGACCGCTGGACTTCCAGCCCTGAGGCAGGGCTTGTTAAGCCTTGAGTCAGCTCAGTCACAGCTCTGCACCGCTGGCAGGACCTACCTGGCTGTTCTATACCAGTAGCCAGAGCTCTTCTTTCCCACCAGAGGGGTTTTGCTCGGTAAAACCCTTTATGTTCCCACGTGCCCCTTGTGTAAACTGTGGTGGTAGCATCATCCTTTGGGTCTGCTGCACAGTGAGCATGTGACTCTTCCTGGCACCGCTTGGCGACCATCTGCCGCCTTTCCTTTCATGAGGGGAAAGCGCAGCACCGTTGGTGTGTTGGTCAGAGAGTCTGGCCTCCAGATTGCTGGCATCTCCAGCCTGCTGTGTGCTGCCAGTAGCACGTCAGCTGTAACTCAGTGTTGCTGAGGAATCCAAGGAACCACTCTGAGCAAGCCTGGGAGAGTGGGTTGGCAAGACTGGTGGCTGCAGCAAGCCTGTCTCAGGTGCTGAGTCACCCCTAAAGCATTTGTGTTTCTCACTGGGGCTTGGCAACTCATCTGCTCTCATGTCTGCTCAGGAGCCTCTGGCTGATGCACCGTTTAAGGTGGTTTAACTGATCCAGCAGGATTCCCAGCTCCTGCACTGGGCCTGTGGTCTTCCTGTCTCACTTGTTTATTAGCCACCCAGATACTGTCCTGGTCCTCTGGGGAGTCACACAGCCATCACTGCCTGCACTGCTTAGCAAGCAAGCACAGGCTCACTGGCCAAAGCACAGAGGTGGTCTTCTCCACAAGCCACTGGCCAAGCAGTGCACACAGCTGCCAGCATGTGTTTGGGCTGGAGAATCTGTGGTCTGGCTGTTAACTCTGCCCTGTCATCCCTCGCAGCTGCTCATGGGCTGGTTCTTTGGGGTCAGGGCTCAGGAGGTGTTACCTGGTCTTCTCTCAGGGACCACCCGATTGCCTCAGTGCACCAACAGAATTACATCCTTTTTGTGGGATGAGGCAAGTCCTTCAGAGGTGCCTGTGCCTCCCCTTGAAGCAGAGGCCAGGAGCACGAGTGCAGCCCTGGTGCAGAGCGTGGCTCAGAACAACGTCTGCTTGATTCTAGGAGGTGTCTGCTTGATTCTAGGAGTTGTTGCCTCCTGCAGAGCCAAGGCCAGTTGTTCTGGTTCAGCAGACCCAGCTGTTGTGAGAAGACAAGGAGCTTGGCTGGCACTGAGACTTCCCTGGCTTGCTCCAGCTTTCCAGTTTGAGCAGAGCGATGAGATGTTGGGAGAGTTTGTGAGGAAAGGCACAGCTAGCAGTTCAGCCCAGACACATTTTCCATACTCTAGTGAGTCCCTCAGCCTTGCACACAAACTGCACAGCATGGTGGCAGTCCCACCAGCCCCAGTGAGCCTGCAGTGAGGTATTGGTAGCAACTCTGCAGTGTGTGGGAATGAGGAGGAACCTCCTGTAATATTCTGTGCTGCTCTGTGGCTGCAGAGAAGCACCTTTGTTGCTGTTATTGTCCATTGCAAGACCAGGTAGGAAAACCCACCTGGATGTGTTGCTGTGCAGCTTGGTCTAGGTGATCCTGCTCTGGCAGGGGGATTGAACTAGATGATCTTTCGAGGTCCCTTCCAGTCCCTGATGTTCTGTGTGATTCTGTGACCTCCCTCAGCACCACCACCCTTTCCTTGCCTGCAGGTGTTGCTTTGGGGTGGTTCTCCTCCTACCCTGCTGCCTGGCTTTGAGCACACAGGAAGGCAGGGTCTCTGCTTGTGGCAGGTACAAGGATGAAGGCAGGTAGTTGAGGAGGATTGATGCTGCAGAGCTTCTGTGGCAGTTATGAAACTGAGCTTGGGATGGTCTTGGAGAAAGCAGGATTGAGGGGTGTGTGGCTGGGATTCACACCGTCTGTTCTGAGGGGGCAGGATGGACGTGAGGGACAGGAACAGGGAAGCCCCAGACTTGCTAGAACTGGGTGAGTGATGTCAGTGCCCGACACATGCCTGCAGTCATCAGGGGCCTGCAGTTCGAGTATCTGGGCTCACTGACCTTGTGCTGAGCCTTTCTCTCAAGAGTCTTCTCCCGCAGCACATGTCTGAGCAGTTCCTGCCTGCTTTGGGACTGGGGCTGTGTGCAAGGGGGGGCTGGAGGCACCTCCCTTCGCAGTAGATTCCTGTAAGCAGTTGCCCCAGTGTTTGCTCCAGCAATTGGTTTGCATTGTTCACACCCCAGTGGCTTTGTTATGGTTTCTTGCGATAATTGCTCAGAAATTGGGCTTCACCATTCCCAAGTATGGGCGAGACAGTCTCCCCGCAGCTTGCAGCCTCTCCCAATGGTTCTGTGGTGACTGGTCATCAGAACTCTGCTAAGTGGTTGTGGCTTTCCTTTTTAACCCTAAATCTTGATTTGAAGGGCAAGCTTGGCTACTCAATGGTTACTTGGAGGTTGTGCCTAGAAGCACCCTTCTGAGCACAGGGCAGAGGAGAGAGGTGCTGTGAGCCACCAGGGGTGAGCTCAGGCTGCAGCTCTGTTCTAGAGCAACTAGTAGTAGGCCAGCAGCCAGGGGTTTGCATCTGCCATCTGGTGGGGTCCATGCTGGTGGCCAGGTCACAGAACATTAGGGATTGGAAAGGACATCACAAGATCATCCAGTCCAATCCCCCTGCCACAGCAGGATCCCCTAGATCCAGTTGCACAGGAACATGGCCAGGTGGATTTGAAACGTCTCCAGAGAAG
>JAOXOE010027044.1:0-19593 GCA_028565055.1 Phoeniculus purpureus
TCATTCCACAACCTGTTGTTTTCCTTCTGCGTGCCAGCTCTCTCACAGACCTGCACATTGCTGACCTTGAGAAACTCCCTGAGCAGGCTTCAAAGCCCTGAGCTCAGAATCCGGCCAAGTTCACACAGCTGGGATTGCTCACATGTCCGTTCTCTATGAGATGTGCCCCTACATCTGGAGGTTACTTTCTTCCATCTAAGTTTGTCCAGGAGTTCCTTGCTCATGAACACGGGCCTCCTGACATTTTTGCCTGACTTTCTTTTTGCCAGAAAAAGCTTGGCGGAGGTAGAGGATGTGGTCTTTGAATGCTAGACAACTTTCCTGGTCAACCTGTCCCTCCAGAACTTTATCCCATTGTGCTCTACCAAGGAGGTTCCTGAAGAGACCAAAGTCCAATCAAACATGGTGTGTTTTGTTATTGTTCCCAAAGGAAAGAAAAAAGGTCTAAAGAACAATCTTAAGGACAGATTGTGCAATGAAGACTGTGCAATGTCTGATGAAAGTCTTTAAATTCTGTGTGAGTTTGCAAGGGATAAGACCATGAGCCGAGAAAATGCCTTGTTCCACCAGTGCCAAAGGTCTTCTGCATTACGGCTTCACTCAGGCCATTTTTGTAGCACTACGTGAGCAAAGTCTTTCTGTCCAGCATTCTTGTAGCAAATGGGATGCATGGGTAATGCAGGTAAGGGATGTGAGGGACACATAAATTAGCTCAGGTAGAGGATAATTGCTGAAGCAAATAAAGAAAATATGGATGTTTGAAAACTCATATATGTGCTTCATATTGAAGCATATCAGCTTTATTGAAATAAGGCTAAAGAGCAAGGGTGGAGCTGTAGATCAGCTTGAAAAAGGAAGTGTCTGTAGAGTGTTTAAACATTACTTTTCTTTTCTTTTCTTTTCTTATGTCCTCACATATTTTCCCACCAATCCTACATATAAAAATATGCCCCAAAACATGGAATTTAGTGGAAAACCTTTGCGGTTGATAATGAGATTTCACTAATAGGTTGTTTCGTATGCTAGTAGTATTTACACTTTTAAAAAAATAAAACATCATATGAGCCTTATAAAAATACTGACAGGTGTTGCCTGTAGTTCTGCCTTCCTTTGTGCTAGCTCTCTAACTGACCTCAGTAGTGACCTCTTCAGCAGTCATCAGAACTTTGTGCTTTCAGCATTATTGCTACAAATGCAGCTTGGAAGTCACCAGGTTGCTAAACAGGTCTGGACATTTTCTCCCATGTACTCAAAGACCTTTGCAGGGTTTCCTAAATACACTAGCCAGAATGTCCTCTGGTGTTCTTTGGTAAACGGTGGCAATGGGGTGCAAAATATCACAATAACTATGATATCTTGACTGTGTTTCCTAGTACATCGCTCTATATATATGGTTAAGAAAGAAGACTGTGAGACAAATACTGCAGAATTGTAATGAACAGTCTACAGTCAGTCGGAAAACACAATATTAATGGGTTATGCTGTTAAAAATAAATCAAACCAAAACAACTGAAAGAAAGAGTTGCAGTTGTGAATTTCAGGAATTTGGGATAATTTTATTCTTCCAGATGCCCAAGTAGGTCTTCATACTTCAAACTGGATTTAGACATTGCCTGTATTTTGTCCAATGGAACTGCTGCTGGAGAAAGAATGAAGATCTTCAATGTAAAGTTCTGCAAAACATCAGAGCAATGTGTGAGGCTCTGTCTAGTACTACTCCAGAGAGTCAGGATAACTCACCTGTCTGAATATACATTTTAAGGTAGTGAGCATCACAGTGTTTCACAGATTGGTTCAGCTCCAGGGCTCATTGGCTTACTGGGCAAAGAGCTAAGAAACTGAAAAAGATGACAGGCAGTGTGTAACTGGCCCCTTATAGGTTTTAAGGTGAAAAGAAGATCCAGGAAACTTGGCTTAAGAGAAACATATTTACTTTTAACAGTAAATACCCCAAAACACAGTACCTTCTCCAATACCCAAACCAAAGGAAAATCTACAACATTAAAAAAACAAGAGGAGTAAGAATGAGTCTTCTCAAAAGTCCCAGCTCTGTAAACTTGCCCTCAGGGAGTAAGTACCAAAACAGCTTTAAGTGGCATCATGGTGAAAGCACAGCTTCCCTGGGCAACTTGTTCCAATGCCTCACAATCCTCATTGTAAAACACCTTCCTAAGATCCAATCTACATCTGCCCTCTTTTAGCCTGAAACCATTCCCCTTAATTCTACCACTAGAGTCCCTCGTAAAAAGTACTTCTCCAGCTTTCCTGTAGGCACCTTCAGGCACTGGAAGGCTGCTATAAGGTGCCCCATAAAACTTACTCTCCTCTTGGATGAACAGCCCCAACTGCTTTAGCCTGTCTTCATAGGAGAAGTGCTCCAGCTTCCTGATCATCCTTGTGGCTCTCCTCTGGACTAATTCCAACAGTTTCCTGTCCTTCTTGTGTTATGGACTCCAGAACTGGATGCAGTACTTCAGATGAGATTACACAAGAGCAGAGTACAGGGGTACGATCACCTCCCTTGACCTGCAGGTGACATTCTTTCTGATACAGCCTAGGATATAGTTGGCTATGAGAGTGCAATGTTGGCTCATGTCCAGCTTTTCATAAGCCAGTATCTACAAGTCCTTCTCTGCAGTGCTGTTCTGCCTGTATTTATATTTTGGATTGCCCCAATCCACATGTAGGTCTGTATACTTAGCCTTGTTGAACTTGATGAGGTTCATACAGTCCCACTTCCCTACTGTAATACTGTGACAAGATTCTCCTCGAGACATCTCTTCTACAGGAAGAAAACTAACTACTTCAGTCTTTTATTGTAGGCCAGGTTGTCTATCCCTATCATTGTCTTTCTAGAAGACATTTGGGTCTTCTCCATTCTGTCTGTGTTCTTGAAATGCAGGGATCATTACTCCAGGTGTAATCTGAAAAGTGCTGAGTAAAATGGGAAGGCCAATGTTCTAGTTCTGCTACTAACACCCATGCAGATGCAATCCAGGATCTGATTCTCCTTTTTTGTTGCAGCAGTGCACTGACTTGTGCTGAGCTTACTGTCCACCAGGACCTTACATGACTTTCAGCAAAGCTGCTCCACAGCTTGAATGCACCCTGTAATGGGCTTTTTGATTGCATCATCCCAGTTGCTGAACTCTGCACTCACCTTTGTTAAAATGAATGCAGATTTTGCTAAGCTGGTTCTTCCAGTCTGTCCAGCTCTCTTTGTAAGAAGTCTCTCCCTTCTGACATATTCATGTCACTGCCCAGTTTTGTGTGAGAGTAGTTTCAATCCCATCATATGGCTCATTTATGAAGACATTGGACAGTGTGGGGCCAATACTGATTCTTGGTCAGCCCTCCTTGTGACAAATGAATCTGCGATGCATGCATATGGACTCACTGTATGCTAATTGAGTCATCTGAATATTTGTATGAGTTGCAGGCACATAGACAATCCCTCAAAATAAATACTTTTTAGAATTATTTTTTTACATCCCTATGTTAAAAATACAGGTTAGCAGGTGTTTGTTTGTCTTTTTATGAGTCTCCTGTTCCAAAGACAGAAACTTTGAAAGATTTTTGTGAAGATTCTTGGGGAAAGTTTAATTCCTTTAAAGTATTTCTGACTTTCCCTTTTCATGCCAGCCTGATACTTTTTCACGTCTAGATGTATATTCTGACAGACTGGCATACAGATGCAATTTGTATCACTTGTTTGTATGATTTCATGACGAACAATAAATTCTGACTGTGAAATAGAAGTTATTTCATGCTTCTTTGAAACTTCCAGTGAAGTGTAATCTATAACCTCCCTGGGAAGTCATCAGAATCTTTAATTACTCTGACAATAAACAGACTGCATTTCATTTCCAAATTTGAGCTACGTAACCTCAATTCCGTTCTGATTTTTGTAGTCATAAGGAAGTTTCTGTGTCTAAGCATCTTACACAATGTTAATGAATGGTTCATTGCAGTCTGCTATAACTGGAATGCTGTGTGTTTACTACCAGTATTCTTTTTCAGAAACTTTAATACCAAACATCAGTCTTAATGTCTTCTCCATAGTGTGCTTAGTCTCAGTAATAATTCGAAAGGATAAAATTTCATTTAAAAGAATTTTAAGTCAGTCTTTTTTTAACCTTCATTTGATGTTTCTCTTCATTAGTGCTTTCCTATTCTCCTCATAAGTAACTTTAAAATCCTTGCAAATACTAATGCTGCACTACTAATAGCAAGTAATTGTGAAGGAAAGACAACAGTAGAGAGGTGAGAAAATTTTCTTTAGCCTGCAGGCTGTTCTCCTGCTTTTAACAGTGCGGTTTGGTTCTCCCTGGTGTAAATCCCTGCAAGTTATAATAGTGTTCTTTATCCCTTAGTCTTTCACATTCTTTATGGATTTTGTCTCAAACTGTTTTGACTGCAAATTTTCGTTCTAGACTGTATCTAAAAGATCATGTCCAGATCTCTTTTTTCCCTGCCAACTAGCCCACACACAGCCAGTGACCACAAAACCACACAGGTCCTGCTGTAATGAGTAATTTGAGTCTTGCGTTCCAATACCCATTAGTCATGCTTCTTTAGCATCTTTTCTTATCTATCTTCTTCATGAGGGCTAGAAAAATCTCTCACATGGCACAAAATGCTGAAAACTAGAAGGTGATAACTTTACTCTGTAAATAAACTGCTGTGGTCAAAATATTGCTATTTATTTCAATGAACATGTATGTTATCATAAGGTAGCATGATTATCATAAGGAGGACATGTTGTTGGGAGTTGTATCATAGATGATCACACTATCAACAGTAGTTGCCTTCAGGAGAATAAGGCAAACTGATCATGTTATCATAATATCCTCTGTGAAATGTGATACAACAAGTGTTAAATGAATTGCTAATTATTAAGTGAATTTCCAATTTCTTCCCTATAGTGGTAGAACTTGCTCTGCAGCATCACATTAAGTCATATTCCTGACACAAAATAATGCCTTGAATAAAAATTATCTTGGAAAGTTCAAAAATTCAACACAGTGGTACATAACTGGAAGCAGGACAAATTGTGTTTCTTTGCTTTTGATACTCCACGACTTGCAAGCAAAATTTTCATTTCAAAACTTGTTAGTATCTCCAGTTAGCAAGTACTAACATTTCAGTATCATAGGCTGCATGGGTGAAGCATAGAAAAGGGCTTTTCTCTCACTTGCTAATACTGCCTCTTCCTCAGTCCTCCTGTTGAAAGGTTAAGTCATTTTTGATACCCAAGTTCCTTCCCAGAGAAGAGGCAGATTATATAACATCTGAAATAATTTATATGCCTTTGTTATAGCTGATATGACTATTTGCTGGTTGTATCTATTATTTAATGTTATTAGGATTAGCAAAAATCAGTTTTTAAAGATAGAATCATAGAATCATACAATCATTAGGGATTGGAACGGATCTTGAAAGATCATCTAGTCCAATCCCCCTGCCACAGCAGGATCCCCTAGACCAAGTTTCAGGGCATTGTGTATTAAGAAAAGCAATTAGTCACTGAATAAAGGTTCTGGCAAGCATTTCCTGTCATGAGGGTAGTTATTTACTTTGCCTCCATTTTCAATTTTATCCCTTTCTGCTTTTATTTAATTTGAAAGAAACATGCTCCTGAGGCAATATTTTCAGATGCAGCTTTCCAGTCCTGCCTTAATACCCATTAGTCTGAATGACGCAGAAGAGAAGGTAGAACAAATGATAAATACTGTGTATTGTAAAAAAACCAATTAATCTAGATTTAGACTGAGACAGTAAAGGAAAGACCTGAGGGAAATAAAAAATTACAAGATTTTGCCTATTGAAATTACATTTCAGTTTGTAAATCACAAGTGAGGTAGTAAGAGATCCACCCACACCTATTTATTACAAACCATAGGAAAGAGACATCAGATACAGTTCTTTATAAAATATACTTGATAACATTAAAATGTAATCCTCTTTAGCTAGTTTTAGACAGTGCGCTTTTAAAAGTTGACAGTTAAAAATGTTGGGTTTACAGTTAGCCAAAATAAATGCTAAATCCTTGTATTCAGAAGTCTAATGCCAAGCAGTGAGAAAAAATGGCCTGTGGGAGAAGATGTAACCTGGCTTGTCAGCATGAGGCCGTCTATCAGAAAGGTGGCTGATAGTCTGGGAAGGTATGTTTGTCTTTCCTTTTATTGACCTTTTACGGAACAACAGTTGTGGCTTTTTTTCTTCCTCCTGTAATGACTTTTTCTTCTAGAAATAGCAGTTTCAATTCCCCATCTCAGGGGGGTGCTAGTTGTCTTGGTGTAAAAACACGGTGCCCTCAGAATCTGACGCTGCTTAATTGCAGACTGTAAGAATGTCCTGATTGTAGGATAGTTACAGATGCCAGACTTGAAGTTCAGACTGTAGATCAAAGGAGACAGACATACTAATGTGCAGTGACTTGTTAATTGTTGAGATAATTTGTTTGTGTGTTGAACCACTGGATTTTCAAGTCAGAAATTATTCAAATTCCTTAGACTGGTCTGAGAAGGACGAGTGGATCCTTGGGTATTGTATCCACATGTGAAAATCTGAAAAGCAACCTTACTTAAAATCATAGATTCAGAATTATTAAGGTTGGAAGTGTCCTCCAAGATCACCAAGTCAAACCCTTAACCCGATGCCAACCATGCCTGCTGAACCATGCCTCTTTACACTGAACCTACAAGGCTTTTTATCACCTACAAGGAAGGTGGCTCCACCATCTCCTTGGACAACCCTTTCCAACACAGGTCCACTATTTCACTGAACAGTTTTTCCTAATCTCTAAGATAAACATCTCCTGGCACAACTTGAGATGGTTTCCTATTCTCCTATTGCTAATGACTTGTGATGAGAGATCAACCCCCACTTCTCAATTACCTTTCAAGTAATTGAGAAATTTAATGAAATATAATAGAGGCAAGTGTGGAGACTTGCATCTGAGCAGGAACAACACCAGGTACCAGTACAGGCTGGAGACTGATCTGTTGTAGAGCAGTGTAGGAGAAAGGGACCAGGACATCCTTGTGGATGGCAAAATGACCATGACCCAGCAGTGTGCTCTTGTGGCCAAGAGGGCCAATAGCATTCTAGGGTGGATCAGAAGGGGGGTGGTTATCTGATGGAGAGACGTTCTTCTCCCCCTCTACTCTGCCCTGGTGAGACCACATCTGGAGTATTGTATCCAGTTTTGGGCCCCTCAGACCAAGAAGGACATGGAGCTGCTGGAGGGTGTCCAGCGTAAAGAAACGAGGATAGCAAAGGGAGTAGAACACCTCCCTTATGAGGAAGGGTTGAGGGAGCTGGGTCTCTTTATCTTGGAGGAGACTGAGGGGTGACCTCATTAATGTCTATAAATATGTGAGGGGTAGGTGTCAGATGGATGGAGCCAGGCTCTGCTCCGTGTCGTCTAGTGATAGGATAAGGGGCAATGGGTGCAAGATGGAACATGGGAGGTTCCATATAAATATCAGAAGGAACTTCTGCCCAGTGAGGGTGACAGAGCACTGGAACAGGCTGCCCAGGGGAGTTGTGCAGTCTCCTTCTCTGGAGATGTTTAAAACCCACCTGGATATGTTCCTTCCAATCCCTAATGATTCTAAGATTCTATGATTACCTTGGATGTAAATAAAGATTATTAGTAAAAAGTCTGGTCATAATTGGAACCACACTAGCCTTGTAGTCAATTAAAAATAACACCATTCCATGTTTATTTCTCAGTGACATCTACTTTGATGTGTAACAGTCAGCTTTCTTAAACTGCTTGTTTGGCATGTTAAGGACATTGCATAGCGTTATTTTTAAACAGAATGCTGTGCAGTACCAAGTCAAACACGTTATTGTACCTCCAAGAATGTTGCCTCTCTGTTATGTCTCAGCAAAACCTGCAGTCTGATTGGTGAAAGCAGTTTTGTTTGACAAGATCTATTTTCTGTAACATGATCTTAACAAGCAATAATTATATTTCCATCCTTTCATCTTTTATCTCCTTGCATTCCATATTCATTCATCTCTCTTTGCATTCCTTATTAACTTCCATATTAACTCAATTAATCAGTTGGTAAATATTTAGGTCATTTCCCTTCTGTTGTGAATAGGATCAAATTATTTGTCAACTTGTTCCTGGTTTTATAAGATATATTTAAAACGTATTAGTATAATAATTTTGCGACTGCTGGTTATCATAATGTCAAGAAATTTAGTGTCAAATATATGTTCCTCCTTAATAACCCATGAGCTTCTCCTTCCCTGCACACTGCTGTTCTTGAAACACAGACACAAAAAACTGCACACAACAAACAAAAGCTGTTCTGCCTTGTCTGCATTAATTCCTTCTCAGTGTACTGACACCACTGCTACATTTGTGTTTTCTAAATACTTCACTTGTTCTTTATCCCTCTGTGTCAGACATTTACACTTAACTTCTTAATATAACTCATGCATTTGCACTACTCCTGTATTGCTATTGTTTGCCATGCTGTGGGGTGTTTTATAGTTCTTATCTGTTTTTACTTTCCTAATTTACTTTGAAACAGATAACTAGCATTTTATCTTTCCTGGCTGTAGCCAAGACATCTAATCAAGTTGTATATTCAAATATTCACAGTTTGTCTTGGAACACACATGCCTCCACATGTTCATTCAGTTTTATTGATTTTCCTCTATGTTAGGTACTTAGAAGCATAGAATTGTTCAGGATGGAAAAGACCCTTGGGGTCATCAAGTCCAACCATCAACCTTACTCTACATGTTCACCTCTAAACCATATCCCCCACCACCACATCTAAGTGACTTCTAAACACATCCAGGGGTGGTGACTCAGCCACCACCCTGAGCAGCCCATTCCACTGTCTGATGACTCTCTGTGTGAAGAATTTTTTCCTGATGTCTTGTCTAAACCTCCCCTGTTAAAGCTTGGAGCCATTCCCTCTGATCTGTCACTAATTACCTGTGAGAAGACACCAGTGCTAATACCTCTAAAATGTCCTTCCAGATAATTGTAGAGAGCGATGAGGTCTCCCCTAATCCTTCTTTTCCTCCAACTAAACAGCCCAAACTCTCTCCATCTCCCCTCATAAGATTTATTCTCCAGGCCCTTCACCAGCTTCATTGCCCTCCTCTACAATCCAGCACCTTGATGTCTCCCTTGTACGGAGGTGCCCAAAATTGGACACAGTACTCAAGATGCAGCCTCACCAGTGCTGAGTACAGGGAGACAACCACCTCCCTACACCTGCTGGACACACAGTGTCTAATTCAGGCCAGGATGCCACTGGCTTTCTTGGCCACCTGGGCACACTGCTGATTCATATTCAGCTGCCTGTAAATTAGAAGCCCCAGGTCCTTTTCTGCTAGACTGCTTACCAGCCACACTTCCCCAAGCCTGTGGCATTGCATGGGATTGTTGTGACCAAAATGCAGGACCAGATACTTGGCACTATTGAAATGCATATAATTATCCTCAGCCCGTCAATGCAGTCTGTCAAGGTCTCTCTCAATAGCCTTACTACCCTCCAGCAGATTGACACTCCCTCCCAGCTTGGCGTCATCTGCAAACCCACTGAGGGTTCACTCAGTCCCCTCATCAAGATCATTGTTAAAGATATGGAACAGGAGTGGTCCCAGCTCTGAGCCCCATGGGACAGCACTCATGACTGGCCTCCAACCAGATTTAACTCCATTGACCACAAATTGACCACACATTGACTTCAATTATGACTTCTGGGTTTTTCATAGTCTTAATAATCTATTACATCCAGATGGAAATCCAAATTATCAAAGTTCAGGCTAGCTTTTGTAGTGAAATGCTTTAAGAATTTGTCCGACACCTGAGATTGAGATTTGGGCGTGAAGGTCATCAATATTTGTAGAGATCCAAGTTGTATGTTGTTTTCTAAATGCCTTTATACAGTAGCTAACATCTAGATGGAAATAGTTTTGAGCAAATATGACCATGCAGTAACTGATAGCGCACCTCCTCCACAGTCAGTGCTGTAGCACCTCTGGTGGATTATAGGTTCATAGGAATGGAAGCGACCCCCTGAGGTCATCTAGCCCATCCCTGAGAGACATTACTCACTAGTCCAGATTGCCCACACCCCCATCAAGCCTGACCTTGAATGTCTACAGGGATGAGGCCTCCACCATCTCTCTAGGCAACCTGTTCCAGTGAGCCATTACCTTCAGATTGAAGAACTTTGTCCTGAACTGTACCTACCTATGTATCTATTTCTAGCCTATATCTACCCTTTTCTAGCTTAAAACCACTATCCCTAATTGTATTGTTATATGTCATATTAAACTGTTCTTCCCCAGCCTTATATAGGTCCTTTTCAGGTGTTGGAGGGTTGTTGTAAGGTTCCCCTAGAGTCTTCTCCTCTTCAGATTGAACAATTCCAACTGGATTTTTCTGGTCATTTTCGTGGCCCTCCACAAAACAAATCCTTTTCCTTCTTGTGTTTTGGACTCTGAAGCTGGATGCAGTAGTCCAAGTGAAGTCTCACCAGGGCAGAATAAAGAGGCAGAATCACCTCTCAATCTGTTGGCCACACTTCCTTTGATGTAGCCCAGGATGTGGTTTGCCTTCTGGGCTGCAATTTCATGTTGGTCACTCATGTCCAGGTTTTTACCCACTAGTACCTCTAGGTCTTTTTACACAGAGCTACTCTCCAGCAAGTCTTCCTCCAGTCTGTACCGACACTGCTAGTTGCCGTGACCCAGATGCAGGACCCTGCACTTGGCCTCCTGAATGCCATAATCTATCTGTACTGTGTCTCAAATTATAGTCAAAGGAACATTGTAAAAGAAGTACTGGAAATTCTTAGATATTTTCAGGCTTTTTTTCTCCTTGAAACAGACATCTTAAAAATGTTTGTCTTTACTACTTGCATTTCTTTACTTTTTTTAATTGATAAAAAGTTTATTGTATCATCTCCAGGTGCCTGGGCCTTCTGGAGGACGGCAGTGCATGGCCGACTATGCATTTACATGTCTTGTTATTTGTTTTTCCTTTGCTGTTTCTTTCTACTTTAAGACGGAAATACCAGGTAAGACATAAAAACCAGAATTTTATGGACCAAATTTTGGTTGAAGTGTAATAGAAGAAAATAAGGATGAATGGTGAGTTTTATATCCTAGATTAAATTGACAGAAGCGTTCAGATAATTGCCTTATGACATCACAAAACATTTGAAACCTTTGGTGGTAAAACAAAGCATTGGTTTTCCTTGCAGAAATTCTTAGCTAAGAAGAACACAGTGATTTCTTTGGTATGGTTGATCAGTTTCAGGAGTAGTCCTTCATGAATGAAAGCGAAGATGAGCATTTTTCTGATCTTTCACTGTCTAAATGTCCTAGGAAGATAGTAGCTTAACTCTCCTCCTTTAGTGCAAGTCTTGTCAGCTGTAAAGTTGTGCCACTTTCTACAGTCTGTTTCTAGCAGGTTCCTCATGAGGAGCCATAAAGTTCAAAAGTAACTTATGATCTTTTTGCCAGATACTTGGGATCTTTTCCCCAGTGCTAATAATCAGTACTGTTCTTTTCAGAGCAGAATCTCTTTGAATGGAAAAGGACGTCTGGATTATGCTTTCTGTTTTTCTGTTATAAGTAGCCCTCTGGCTCTTGGTAAACTGCCAGTGGTAGACATCTGGATTTTCTTGCTTTAGCAGGTACTGGGACAGTTTGGACCTTTCTGTCTGAGTCAGGGCCACATATCTAGACATAAACCTAGTGTGACCCAAATGTTCATTAGAGAACATTTTCTATCCAAAATTTCAGCTTTCTGCATGGATACTTTTTATTCAGCTTCAGTAGACTCAACACCAAACAAGAGTCTACTACCTGTACTTTCCCTTCCACCAGCTTCACAATCTAAGCAACAGAACATCAAATGTTCCCTGTGAGCTGGTGTCCTGAAAGATCTCACTAGAAGCAATTGTTCCCAGCAAAAGGTAGGACAAAATAAATTCACGCTGCACTAAAGAGGTTTATGTTAAATATTGGGGCAAAGTATCAAGCTGGTCGTTGGTTGTTAAACACCTTAACAGGCTATGCAGAGAAGTGGTGGAGTCACTATCCCCTGAAGTTATTATAAAAGACACATAGAATGTGACACTTAAGGACATTTGTGCACTGGTAAGTATTGTGTTTATGGTGCACTCAAAGGTTGTAAGAGTCTTGTCTGGAAATTATATTCACCTTTTATCTTAAAAAAAATATTGCTCTTTACCTTTCAAGATAAATATGTTCATGTATCACTGAGTGTCTCATTGAAAGATGGTATTGTTAATGAAAGGCTTCACAAGGGTTCTTGCCTTTCTGCAAATCCAATAAAAGGACTGTAAACATCCTTTCTGCTTCTTCCAGAGATCAGTGAGACATGTGCTGCTGGGGTAAGGCCTGTAATAAGATGAAAGAGTGGATCGTAAGTTTGAGGTGTTGAATTCTGTCTAAACAAACCACAAAATCAGACCACTTGTGAGGTACTGTGCTGGGCCAACTTTCACACCATTTCTGGCATCACCTTTCACATGGAAAAGAACAAAACAGTGGCTTGTGTTGGATCCTTTCAGTAAGCTTCATATAAGGAAAAAGAGTATTACAAAGACAGCATTATAAATATGAGAAGGAACCTCTTCACAGTGAGGGTGACAGAGCACTGGAACAGGCTGCCCAGAGGAGTTGTGGAGTCTCCTTTACTGGAGAAGTTCAAGACCCACCTGGATATGTTCCTGTGTGATTTGGTCTAGGTGGTCCTTCTGTGGCAGGGGGTTTAGACTAGATGATCTTTCGAGGTCCCTTCCAATCTCTAATGATTCTATGATTCTATGATTCTGTTCTTGTGTAGAGGCTCTTCAAGATGGTCAGCTTCAATTTTACAGTTCTTCAGTCTTTTACAACTGAAAAGGATCTTGGAACTCATCTTCTGGTGACACTGTACCCACATATTTGAATATTGACAAGACGATAGTGAATTACCATAATGTCGCCTTTGCTGTTCCAACAATAAAGTCACTTGAAAACAACCTCCCACATCAGCTAAAGTATTTCATACTGCCATAATAAACAAACCGATAATAAAATAAAACAGTAAGTAGTTGAAACCAAATAACTTGAATACCAAATAATGGAATTTTCATGGCTTTGCTATTTCTTTAACATTAAAAGCCCATCCCTGTGGGAAATGACACTCCAAAAATTGATTTAATTGGCAGTTCAGGGCATAAAAGATGAAAAAGGATAGAAAATACAGTACTTGGTTATTGTCCTAGGTTAGAAGTTTTTTCTTAATCTGAGAACAAAATCCTTTTTTGTGGCTTCTCAAAAATGTGCAACTGTTCAAAGGACAAGTCAAAGTTTGGTATTTAAAAAGTTTACATTTTCAATCCCAAACATTTTTATAAGTATGAACAGAACATTAAAATAAAAGTCATCTTAGAGGTGTTTTGGAAGTGGTGTTTGTCTAGGAATTATATATGCTTGGGCTCGAAAAGCATATTACATGTCTAGTATTTGATTTTTCAACAATACAAGTTTTTCTCTTTCTCCCAAGCATTTGGGTTACTAGTCTAGGGTAATTTTTTTTAACAATTTAGTGTTGCTAGTTGCTGTTACATGAGATGGATTTCTACTGCATCAATAGATTGAAAAAACCCCTGCTCTAGACTAATTAAAGGGGAAAATGGGGCAACTTCTAGAACTGAGCTTCACTTTTCAGTTCTCATTTTCTCATTTTTAAAGTCATATCATTAATTGATTACTTTTGTGTTTGCATATAATTTGTGAGAATCTGCTTTTATGAATCACAGAACATTAGGGATTGGAAAGGACCTCAAAAGATCATCTAGTCCAGTCGCTCTGCTAGAGCAGGATCACCTAGACCAAGTTGCACAGGAACCAGGTGCGTTTTAAATGTGTCCAGAGAAGGAGACTCCACAATGCCTCTGGACAGCCTGTTCAATAATTGAGATTTTATTTAGTCTAGTTACAAAAGGCAGAAATTCTTCACACAAACAAACTATCTATTTAAATCTATCTTCTAGTTCAGTTTCTACTTTGCAGAAAATATGTTCCTGAAGCAGATTTTTTCCTGACTTTATTAAATCTATATGCAAACCTCCAAGAAGCCCAGCACCAGGACATCTGGCTCCAGAGCTCATTATATTGTATACAAACATAAATATCAGGTTTTCCATATTTTTAGGATGTGTACTCTTAAGTTGGCAGGATAATGTTTTAACCTTTTTTCAGTCTGGCTTTTTTTTTGTTACAGCCAGACATAATTATGTTAATGGAATATCCCCAGGCAATGCACTGTTTCAAACAGAACATCTAGTTAAGGTATCTGTGTATTTTTACTGTATTGTGGGTCAGGGGTTTTTAAAGCTTGCCTGTTTCAACATATTCCATAGCTCAATATCAAGAATGTTAATTGAACTAAAGAAGTGCTTTCTATGTATATTTATATTATGTATATTTAACATTTTTTAAATATATAGAATGTAAGACACCATAAACTCACATTATCAATTATTTACCTGTTTATTTGTTGTAAACTTAGCAGACCTTGCTTCTGATATTTTCCTCTATATTTTCTTGAAAATATTTTTTGACAAAGTATAGGCTGGATTTACAAAAATTTTGTTGTTATGGGAGTACTGGATCCACACCTGTTTGAATGGGAAAGATTGAAAACTACATCTGCCTCTCTAAAACAGATATATATAACCTTAAGGCTACACTGCAGAGGAGACTCTCTCATCCTCCTGGGAACTCAGTGTACTGAACCCCAAGTGCAGAGAGGGCCATTCTCCAGAATTATCCAGTTTTTTATATAGTCTAGAAAAGCTGGTACCTTGAAGGTTCCACACCGAAGGAGTCTTCATCATGGAAATAAACAGTCTTATAATGAAAAGCTTTCAGTTAAATCAGATACCTCCAATTAGTTACATACAGACAGAAGCAAACAGTGCACCAGGACTATTGTAGCCATGTTACTGTGAATGCAGTGCGTTTTCAAGAGAAATCATTTGATAGTCCAAGAGGTTTTCCTGTTACTTCAAAACAAACTACTTATGTGTTATTTTAACTCATTATCAAACCTAAGAAAATTGAAAGAACCATGCTACTGTATCTACAGATGTGTCTATTCCATCCTAATGTCATTGCAGGTTAGAAAACTGAAAATTAGTGTGTTTGGTAGAATCAATCTTTGTCATTCTGGTTTTGTCACACTCTCCTTCAGCTTGCAAAAATTAATACATTTTAAATTACTGATTGCTATAGAATCAAGTATTCATATCCTCATCTGTCATAAACTGATGCTAACATCAATCTCAAGGATTTAGTCCACAGGTAGGAGGTCCCTCAGGTTGTGTTGCATGAAACATAAGCAGATCCCTGTCTATATGGAAAACAGCATTTCCTAGAGAGGATTGAATCACATCGAATAGCCCACATGGACTCTATTTAATGTTTAAACTGCAGTCCTGGTTCTCATCTCAATTCCTGATATATTTGTAGTAATAATATATCAACACCATTTTTCTGTATTGTATAAAAATACAGTGTCACAAGGAAAAGGGGTTTTGCCTTGGAAGTGTTTTTCTGTTTATCTGCTATGCCAGTGTGTGTAGAATAGTAATTTCATTGAGGAAAATGAAAAAAGGAACAAATACTATAAAGGAAAGGAATACCAAGGAAAACATACAATTTTTAGTGTATTCCAAATTAGTATCATTGCATACCTTTAAATTTTTACCTATATCCTGGTGGTTTTTATTAGCTTTGCTTGTTTCTATTGAACACAAGCAAAAATGCAAAATAATAATAGAATAATATCTGAGAGAGAGAGAAAGATACTTTTTCTCTGTAATATTTGTATTAGGGTAGACCATTATTTCATTTTCATGTTTAAATTAATAAATTCATCCCATGAAATGAAGTAGATAAAACAGCATCTGGTTATAGTAGCTGGAGATCATCTGGCACAGGTTTGTTCCAATTTTGTGTCGTTTCATCTATGATCTAAATCAGGTTATTTTGCCTTTCTATGATAATCCTGCTAACTTTTATAGCATTGCAAAAAACTGTCAAAGAAATAATATGGCTGATGGTTCTTGACTGACGTAAGAGACCAAACCTGTATTAACATGTGTTGCCTATCTGCTAGTCCTTCTGCAGGTTCTCACCACAGGAGTGGGAGCACGTAGACGTGGGAGGAAGAGCTGGAAGTGTGCACACACTGGCAATGTACCTTCCCTCCTTGTAAAACGGTCCAACACTTTCTGCTTCCAATTTCTTTTCATTTTGTCATATATATATATATAAAATTTATACATATATATATATAAATATCTCTCCTTTGTTAATAAAATTAAAATTAAGTCTACTCCAAGCTGTATATATGCATTTGTCTATGAAAACATTACAAGAATGAGGTGTATTTCTTTACCCTTAATCTCAAAAGCATCCACTGATTTCCCAAATAACATGTCCATTCATAATAGGTTGACAGTCCTTCTGCAGAGCCAAAAGCAAGGTGTCAAATACAGATTGGAGAGCAGAACAATTTATAGTTGACTAAAGAAGAAAACAGTTAAAAATAATCACACAACAAAATGCTATTTCTGAGGACCAGAGCACTTACGATCTACAGAAACATTCATAACATTTGTGGTAACTATTATGAAACACTGTTTTGCTCTGTGGCTTGGTGACTACAGAAGAGCCTTTATGTTTCAAACAGTCCAAGACAAGTTTGATTTGTCCAGTAACCTGTGTCTAGAGACTGGATCAGTGGAGCCTCTTCTTTTCATTGTGCTTTTTCAAATGAGGACAGCTATGTACTTTAAAGTTATGAAAGAGATCCTTTCATATTGACTGGTTGATGAAACTGCTCAAATTTGCCCCTAATCAAAGTAATGACTGTATTTCTCTCATTGTGTAACACCCTTCTTCTGCCGCTGAAGCTTCGCTTCTTTTTTAATTCTGTAACTATAGTCTGAGCAACTGATGTCAAGAAAAAGTCTTCTCTTGTCATCCGGGTATTTTGGATCAGATTGAAGAACATCCTGCTGGATGACACATATGTAGTGTGGCATGTGGATGTATGTATGATGACACAATGTATTGTGTCAGACTGATGAGAATAAGGTCAGTTTTTGATTGCAACATTTTCTGGGATATTTGGGGCAAATATTTTAATCATAATGAGTGCTAGCTTCTCCAGTTAGTAAACTATTAGTTCAGATTAAGTGAGTGTAGAGTGCTCCAGCACTGACTCTTTGGGGATAATGTTGAGAGTGTGTCATATTGGCAAAATAGATGAGTCTTTATTTACCAGTCTTTGAGTTTTCATGACATCCATATGCTTGACTGCATGTGCTATTATCTAGAACGATGTTTGATGAGATTGTACTAGGAATGAGGTGTGGCATGGAGGAGAAGCTGGGCTGTGCCTGAAACATTGGTCTCTGCAAATTCTGCTTCAATTCAGGCTTCTAATGACTAGCCAATCCTTTTCTTTCTCAGACCCATGATTTTTGTTGCACAACAATCAGATCTCTTCTATTGATTTTAGTTGTTAAATTTGTTTTTTCTTCCTTCTTTGATGCTATTTCTTATCTTCTCCTTTTAATGATGATCTTTATTGGGTGCATTTACCCACTCCTATAAATGAACAAGGAGTAAATTATGTATCGGTGGCTGGGCAGGTATACAGGAGGTGGTATCTTGTTAGGTACTCTGATGTTCTGGATCAGTATTGTGACTTCAGCAGCTAAAAACCAGATGGAATATAAAAATACTGTTTTGTAGTAAATGAAACAGAAATAGAATTTTCATAAATATATTTAAATCTATAATTTTATTTTTCCTGGATATTGGACTGGAATTAAGTCCTTAAATTAAACAATTAAATAAAATAAAGAATAGTTTGTTTTCTCTTACACATTCTAGAAGATCTTGAGGATTGGGAGTCTATTACACAGCTAAAAATCTGGAGTAAAACTAGTCTAGCTGATGACTTGTAATTGGTAAAATCATGATTAATTTTGTGTCAGGAAGGCCCCAGAAGAGCACTCTGTTTTCAGTCAGATGGTTTAGTATTTTGGTGTCTTCTGTCATCTTTCACTAAAAAAATTAGAGGTGGATTTGTAAACTGAAAATACCTTATCAGCTAAAATGCAAACCGTGAGTTAGATTAGATTACAAAACTTCCTTCAGAAATCATAATTTTTCTAATGTGGTGGTGGTGATGACTTTTCTCCTTCTTCCAAGCATGGTGGTATACTACAGACATTTCTGGTAACAGGTTTTCTCCAAAGTACTGAACATGAACGTAGCTTCAGGGCTCTTATGATTCTTAGGCTTGTAAGTCTAGGACATTAATGTGTTCAGGTATGATTTCTTGTTATCATGCACAAATCTCCAGATTTCAGATATCACAGTGATGAGATCTAGAGTATAAATTCCCTCCAAAAATGATGCCTATATAACATTTTGCTGCCTTTCACTTGTGTGAAAAATACAAACTCTTGAATAAGTTTCAATTTTCCCGTCAGTGTCAGGGAGAAGGCTCGTGTTCTTGATGTGTAGTTTTTCTCACCTGTAGCTGAAATGCTTGCTTTTAATCTTTAACCCTATTAATAACTGTTCCATGCATTTGATTCTCCTAAAATGTATGCAAAATTCAGTACTCTGATACATCTATTTTGTTGTCATCATCTTCCATTACACATGCCAGTTTCTGAAAGCGTCTTGCAATGAACTTTGCTTATAAACTCTTAGGAATACTGATATTACAAACCAAATATTAAATGGGATTTGAGAATACCCAAATCTCTATTTTTGAAGAAAGAAAAAGTAAGTTTAGTTTCTTTCTAGATCCACAAGCTTTTTCCCTTCACCTGGTGTTACATGTTTCTTTAAAATAATGAAAAGCAGACAGTAGTCATTAAAATGTACTTCCTCATGCATGATTAATTGCCCTAACTAAAAATCATGTCCTGAAGTACATTTCATGTTGCTGACATAAGTTTGTGATACAGTAATTTTTTCTTGTAATTTAGCATTTTCTTTTGTATATCTGTTTATACCTGTGTCTCTATGAGCAGATTAAATCATGTCAAGATAAGGAGAGAGACAATATGTATAGTGAAATAATTTCAGCAATAGACTTGGGGAAATGAAAAGTCACTTCATTTCTTTGGGGTCCTGTGTTCAGTGCAGATGGAGATAATTTCTGAACTGGAATAATTCTTGGAGCTCTTAGGTTCTTTTCTGTCTAGAGAGAGTTTAACAAGTGTGTTGTCCTATAGAAGGATTGTATCTCAAATAATCATAGACTCATAGAATCGTTAGGGACTGGAAGGGACCTCGAAAGATCACCTATCCCAATCCCCCTGCCACAGCAGGATCACCTACACCAAGTCACACAGGAACATATCCATATTGTTTTCCAGAAGTTCTAAGTAGCATCTGCAACACAGGCTTACAAATGAAAGTACCTTCCCCACTGTAAGTCACTATAGAATCATAGAATCAGTCAGGGCTGGAAGGGACCACAGGATCATC
>JAOXOE010027045.1:0-19593 GCA_028565055.1 Phoeniculus purpureus
ACAGTTATAGAGTTAATAAACCCTTTTCCATTTTCCCTAAGCTATCCATTGTCTGGCAAATTCTATCCAAGATCTCACTGAGACCTAACCACTTTTTTTTCTTTTCCTTGATTTTTTAATTGTGGTCTTGAACCCACTACAGCCTGCAAGTGTTGTTCAACTAAATTCTTGTTTCCTTGAGCCTTGCAGTTAAACCTGTAAGTGAAGCTCAAATAAATTGTTTGCTTGAATGTTGCAGTCCAGTCTCCTTTGTCACATTAGGCTCTTCCATCATCATGTAGATTATTAACTCCTCAGAGTTCGATTCTCCCAGTCAGGATCACTCCGTCTTCTTGTTTGTCTGAATTAAAGGCAGTAAGTTCAAAAGTGGATATTGGTGAAAGGATTCCAGTCCTGTTGCTGAGAAAGAAAGTTACTAAATCTTCAGTATGTAGACTGATGGGTTTTCACCTGATAGCCAGCTATCTCTTTTTTTCATCGGTTAAATAAAATGAGAACTCAAACAAATCTGAACTTGTCAAGATGGAATTATTGATTATGTAGGAAGGAGTAAATGCTATTACAAAGTAATTCAGATTGTGTATAACCAGATAGTTTTTAATTTAAATTCCTTCCTTCATAGGAAAGCTTATGCATCATCCAGTCTGTTTCACGGTGACTTTAAAAGAATATTATTAGTATCGACTAATTATTGAAGTGCTTAGGCTTCTTTCCCTCAAATTATTCCTTATAACCTTATTTACCATCTTTCTCCATGGTGGCTCTGTCAAGAGAAAAGATTTTCACCTCTTTGCTGCCATTTGTCATGTTCTAGAATAAATCTTTTTCTTCTTGATTTTAACCAGTATTGTTGTTACTGCTGTTATCAATCTCTTTAAGGCTTTGATCAAACTCTCTTTTTAAAAAAAAAGTCCTAAAACATTAAATTGTACCTTCTCCTAAGTTAGACTTAAAATCTCATAATATCAATTTTATAATTATTATTGCAGCACCTACTACTTGGTTTATCTATGTATACCTATGTACCTATACCCAAAGCATTCTGTCCAGTTCTGGGCCCCTCAGTTCCAGAAGGATGCAGAACTCTGTCTAAAGAATGCAGTTAGGCTAGAAAAGGTATTTTGTGAGGAAAGCTTGTTGAGCTTTGAGGTCTGTGACAATTGACAATTAAATCTCCACCAGCACCTACAATATATAGAAAAGTATTTTAAATGGAATTTTAAGTCCAACTTGTTATTCTATGTTAATTAGCTATTATTATACTATAATAATTAAATGAAAGAGGATTTTTTCTTATCACATTTTGCTAGAATTTGACAATATTTAAATAAATAATTTTAAATTATTTTAAGTAAATACATTTTAAATAAATATTTTTAAAATAATTTCAAATATGCATGCAATTTCCCAAGACATAACATTTTATACTTTGTAAAGTTTCATGGGATAAGAAGCATAGAAGATAATGAAGATAGTTGTCTCAAATAACATCCAATAATTTTGAATTATTGAATTATTCTGAAAATACTATGCAGTTGTGTATTCATGTATTTCCTTAGTATTAATGCAGCCTTGACTGATAATTTACTTGACTTAAATATTTTTTCATGTAAAAGTAAAACAACTGCTGAGGTTTGGTGAAATTGGTTTTTTCTACATGGCAAGAGATCCTGTATTGACAGATTAAATATAAGGTTGAAATGAAATTGCTGTAGTTATTACAGTCTACATACCTAGAATTATCTACAGGAATAAGTCTGTCTGCTCATTTATAAATTTTATCAATCTTCAGGCTTGTTGAGAGCTTCCTAGCTATCTAGATATCTCCCTAGATGAGACAATGGACCACGTTCTCTCTAGCTTCAGCAGCTAGAAATCCTAACTGCTTTCACAGCAATGGATTTGACTAATACGAGTTGATCATGTGGGAAATCCAGATTTCTCTAGGCAGCTCCTGGTCTGTATAGACTGACCATTAGGCACCATTTCTATGCTTGAATATGTTGATCACAAATGGACAATCCAGTCATCCTGGAGACACTACTAGATGGTTCCTGCTGTAGAAGTGACTGAATTGTACATAGATATTTCCAAATAATAGAATCTCTTCCAACAGATGTAGAAAAGGTCATATAGGACACTATTTTTTACCATAGCAAAGACAACTAAGAGGTATTTTGTACAGGTTTTAATATACTCAATAGCAACGTATTGTACATACGATAGAGTGATCACTGTGGACAATGGGACAGCTGTATTTAAAAATTCAGCAGAACAGCAGCTTAGGAAGTCTCAGCTGACTGATCTGAAGATGCTGTTGCAAGGACACAGGCAATACGGAATTCTGTTTCCATCCATGAAGTGACCTAGCATACCGCTTAAGAGATTTGGTTGTCTAATCAAGTTTTACTTATGCAAAGATGCCAATAAATTATTTACTCTTACACAACACTAGGAAATGTCTGCGAAGAGCTCGGATTTCACATGGGAAATCATTAGTGTAGATATATTTGGCATTAACTGCATTGACTTATTTCATTCCAATGGTTGAGTATAAATCCCGATGGCATTTTCCCCAACCTGAAATTCACATCAAGGAGTATGACAGGTTATGTCTTTGTAAACATGTTAATACTCTTTTGTTTTTGGAGAAAGGGAAGGTTGTGCCTTTTATGGAAGAGCAAGTAGTGTGCTTGGTATGAGAGCAGAGAGGAAATGCTTTTTGTCAGGCAGAAGCAGAGATTATGGATTTCTAATTCAGATGGAACAGAAGCACAGACAGGCTTCAGCAGGTTTACAGGTAACCTGATGGGAACACAAGGAGGCTATACAGGTTTGTTGCCAGTCACTAAGTTGATCGAAGTCAAGCTTGAATGCAAGGATCTACCTAAAAAGAAACAGTGGAAAGTGAGATAGTTGTTTAAAGGCCCCTTTCTTTCCTCTTTCCTAGTGATTACACTTTATGCTGCTAAGAGATTCAGGTAAACAATCTGAAGCACGAGGACCCATTTTTCCATTACTTTCTTTGCGTACTGGTGCAATTCTTCTGGTTTGGACTGGACCATTACATCCACCTCTCCCAAGATAAGCCTCCTGTAGAAAGCAATAGTCTTTAGAGATACTGACATGAACTACTTGGCTTTAGATCTACGCATTGGTCTCTTATCCTGTTTTGTTCAGCACTGAGACATTTTGGTTTGTTGCAGAGTTTTTTGTGGGTTTGTTTTTTAATGTTTAAAGGCCTTTGATCCCAAAGGAGGTGTGTGAGTTAGATTAGACGCAAAAGGAACACAACCGTAATGGTTATATCTGCACTGTTTGCAAGTTGAGAAGAAAACTTTGAACCCAGCTATAAAGCTGAGAAGTGACACAGGTTTCAAGAATATCAGAAACAATGCATAAAAATAGGAAGATTTTTGGTTTATTCACTAAAGTGTTTCATCATTATGATTTAAGAAAAAATTCTCATCTGAGGCGGGTGTCTAAGAAATAGCATAGGTTATAAAACTGTATGGAGTTTACCAAGAGTGGAGTAACGTGATGTGTTTACATGATAACAAAACTTATTTCTAGCTGCAGGAAAGATGGCAGACCACCTCTTTCTCCAAGATAGTGAAATATTTGCTATAGTGTCAAACAGGATTGGATAAGATAAAAATTAATGGACAGCTTGCCGAGTGATTGATGGCTAGCTCATAGGAAGATAGAAACAGGGAATACTGAAAGGAGAAGTGTAAGTCTGAAGTGAAATAACTAGTAAAAAAACGGGATATTTCCCGGGATTACACCATCAAAAAAATGGATATGTGCTAATGAAATTTCCTCTTGAGACAGGATTGAAACTCAAGCACTTGAAAGCATTTGCAAAACAGAAGACTCATGAATCACATTGTGTTCCTAAATTCCAGTAAATCCTTTGAGAATATATTCCATAGCGTTCCTGTGGAAAAAGGCACCGACCATGGTGTGGACAGGTGCGTGCTCTGCTGGGTTAAACACTGGTTTGAAGGCCAGGCTCATACACCAAAGTTTCACAGAGAAACTTTGATTCAGAGTTCCTTGTTTTCTTTAGAAGCCTGTTCTCATGTCTTTACATAAAAACCTGGAAAACACTGCAAAACGAACACAGGAAAAACAGAAAAAATCTCCCACCAATCAAGATTTTTTCATCAATGCTTTTTCAAGAATACTTTCAAAAATAGCAATCATTAGGAATAGTATTTATAATGTATCATATAATAATTTCTGCATGACAATACATTTAATTATTAATTAATGCATCCTTTCATACATAATGCATGCAATATCCCACGCATTTATCACACATTACATGACTGTATAAGATAGCACTATATATACATGCATGTAGTAATAGGAAAAACTGTGTGATTTGCAAGTACAAACAGTTTCTGTTTCTGAATGGACTGATAGCAGTCCCAAGGAGAAGAGCCTACGAGTGCTGGTTAATGAGAAACTGGCACATTGGCACACTGACAATGTGCAAGTATAGTCTAGATGGCCAATCACATCATGGGCTGGATCAGAAGCTTCATTAGCAGGTCAGGGAGGTGATTCTCCCCCTGTAATACACTCTTGTGGGATCTCACTTGGAGTCCTGCATACAGTTCTGGAGTCCTCAATACAAAAAGGACCCCAAAATTTGTCTGACTTATGCTAACTGCTCAACCTGTCCCCTGCAGCAGCCACCTTTCCACTTCCAACCCCTCCTCTCCAAGGGTTGTGAGGGAGGGAAAAGTAAATATTCCCACAGCTGAGTTAAGTCCTTATATGCTGGAAGAGAGTTTGATGCAGGAATACCAAGAGCAAACATAATTTCACCAAAACCAAAAGACTGCGTCTGCAAAAATACATGAGTTTGTGTGGCGAATATCTAATGTCAGAGTTTGCTTTATTCTGGAAATTCTTCCCGTTAATATAAGACATTCAGGCATGTTCATTCAGAAAATGTTTCAGCCATGACCTGTAGCACATAGAACACTAAATCTTCTCCCTGTATCTTCGATAGAAACTCTACTCAATTGTCTTCATGATCTATATGTTCTAATGTTCAACTTTATAAGTACATTAATAGGGAAGAAAGATTTGCATGTCCTTTTGTATCTTCAGTTCTTGTACTGGTTTTGCCTAGGAAGAGGTTACATTTCTTCATGGTGGCTTTTATGTGGCAGTGTTTCAGATTTCTAATGAAAATAGCGTTGATAACATGCTGATGTTTTAGTTATTGCTAAGCAGAGATGGGGCCTTTGCTGCTGCTCATACTGCTCTGTCAGCAGCTAGGCTGAGGGTGGGCTAAAGGGGGAGTGTGAACAACTCTGTTATGGCTTAGCAGCCAGCTGGTTTCAACCACTGTTTACAAATAATCATGTTTTATATCCTTACTTCCCACTATTATCTTTTAAGCATAATTTCTTTTCTACTCTAGTTGCAGCTTCCTTTTTTCTTTGTCAAATCAAAATAGATCAACATCTCTATTTATACAGTTTAACTTCTTACACTTGATCCTGTAGTTTACTCTGAAATGATGGTGGTGGTGTCCTGTCTGGATGCTGCCCTGTGCAATGTGCTCTGGGCAGTCCTCCTGTGGTGGGGGGTTGGACTTAATGATCTCCAGAGGTCCCTTCCAGCTCTGATGATTCTGTGACATTGTTCTCAGTATTCCTGAAGTATGACTAGTATTTCAAGTTAGCACAATTCTGTAATATAACCCATAACTCTGCCTAATACTGTCCGGAAGCGACAAGAGAACATTTCTGACATAACATTTCTCAAATGGCAAAGGAAAGCTGTGCATTTCTTCAAGGTCAGTACATTTCATGTACCTCTAGCTACTTTCTGTGCACATTAGTGTGTGACCCGTGAAATAGACAATTAACCAATTTTGCAGTCCACATTCAGCAACACATAGGCCATGAAGAAGTGCACTAGGCAAGGCACTCTACCTATAATAAGAATATTAGCATTAATCATGGGTTGAACTGATGATCTTAGAGGTCTTTTCCAGCCTCAATAATTCTGTGATTAATAAGAATATTAGTAAGAATAATTAGTCTTGTAGATGGCCAAAGCAAGTGCACATAGAAAACATCCATGCTTGTGATGTACATAGGGAAAATAATTTCCTTGGATGGAATTTTCCAAGACGTCGTAATTCAATAAAGACCTACATGGCAGCAACAATATCCAGTTTGAAAGATAAATGTTCTTATTTTACTTGAGACTATAATAAAAGGTATAAAAGGTGCTTGGTGTAAAATGTCTTTCAGGTCAACTGAGACAGGATTTATATAAAGCTGGGTGATGTCTGAAACTACTTCATTATATTCATTATAGACTGCTTCTCTCTGAAATCACAGTGGTTGTCATACTTCAGTCTCGATCTTCATTAATCTCCAACGTTCAGAATTCTGTCTCTCCAGAACCAGACAAATCTTTCCACTCACCATGAATTTGATTCAACTTGAGAAACAATAACATTCTCATAAGTGATAACATTTTCTCTCAGCAGCAGCAACGCATCTCCCAGCAGTCCAAGATGGAGAGAAGTGAAGAAGTGAAGAAGGCAGAAGTCACCAAGTGAAGAGAAGATGGGAGAAGTAGGATTCAGACACTTTTCAACTTTTTAAACCCAAACTTTAAACTTTTCTGCAGAAAACAGACAAACTTAACAGATTCTACTCAGTTTTTAAAGCATAACAACTGTACACCAGCTGTGCTTGCCAAGAGAACTACACTGTACAGAACACGAACAATACAAGTCATTAATGCAAAAGTACCAGGACAAAAATATTTAGATATCTGTCAGAGAAGAGAAAGGAGATAAAAGATCTGGTGTCCAGCTTTCTTGGAAAGAGTGTGAGTATTGTGGGGGTTTTGTTTGGGGTGTTTTCATTAGTTTTTTTGTTTTCATTTGTTTGGTTTATTTTTCTTTCTTTTACTCCTGCTACAAAGATCAGCTGCCTACACAAATTTCGAGTGAGCTGGTTTACAAAACAAGGGATCTCTCTAGCACTGGTGTTTTGCTCTGTAGTGACACACAGAATACATATTGGTGGATTTGGAAATGATGGCCTCAAGCAGGCTTCGGTGGCAAAGAAGTTGTTATTGAATTTTGCAGCACTACCTGTGACAGAGACGTGATAGATGAGGAGCATATGTAAAGAGCTTAATGTAAGTCTAGTTGATAAATGGAATCTCATTTCTTCCTCTCCCGCTAAAATGCACAGAATTCAAACAATATTTGTTTTCCTCAGCTGTAAGATGTCTAGGAGAAATACTACTCAGGGGAAATACTACCCTGTCTTAAATAAGAATATTCCTTGTATATATTTAGTGATGAACCACAATGTTAAAATTCCTGGTTCATTTTGATCTTGCTTACAGAGAAACACATGGTATATACATAGAAATGTTGATATTCTGAAGGGAGTTCTAATAAAATTTTTTGCTTTGTGTTTGTGTACTTTTTCTGTCTGAGAACATATAAAAATGTCTAGACTCATCTATTGCCTAAACTGGGCTTAGTTTTACAGCATATTTGCACAAGCGGTTGTAGCAAGTGATAGCAAATTTTTATGATCTAGGCTCTGGTCCTCACCTTATACAGCAATGTCCTTCCTCTTCAAAGAGGAAAGTGGTCTGAATAAAATCTATACCTGCTATACATCTCTATGAAACGTTGTGCTGACTGGTCCAGGTGGATGGAAAACCCAGATGGGCAAATAGTGTCATGAAAAGCATCATGATTGAAAAGGCTCATAGTCTGATTGTTCATTAACAGCAAGGTTCATTACAATAGAGAAATTAATTAGTGTTATAATAAGTATTTATCCAAGAGGAAAGTACTTCTATGTGTGATTAAAGATGAGAAATCAATACCCTCAAATTCCAGACAATCTTAATGTCTGCTTCTTGTTAAATTACCTGGTTGAGGAGAGAAAAAGCTGACTGTTTGCTTACTTTATAATTGCTTTACAATTTTCATCTCCTGACACCACCTAATTATTTCATGGAAGGGGTTTTGTTTTGCTGACATATGACAAAGTATATATGCCCGCTATTCTGGAATACACTGGTAAAGTATTTGAAAAGTGACTGACAGCAGAAAAGGAACAAAAGAATAATGAACTTGCAAGGTCTGCATTACAACATTAACGTTAAAGGACTAACAAAGGAGCTGTAAATGAGAAAAAAGAAACAGGAGGAAACAACTACTGCTAGCTGAATGAGAGGATAGACGAAAAGCAGATGCCTTGGAGGGAAGCGAAGAAGGGAAAGTATAAAAAACCCTCTGTTACTATGTCAGCCTGCAGCTTTGAAGGTCAATCTTGTGAAAAATACAAATGAGAAGAGCAGAAGCTGCTGGTCATGTAATTAAACTTAATTTGCTATCGTTCAGTTTCTTTGGTCATCTTAGAATCTTTTCTGGTCTTCTCTGTACGGTGAATATTGCAACAAACTCTTCAGATATTGGCCATAAGCCCTGCAACATTACAGACTGGGGAATGAGGAGCTGGAGAGCAGCCTGACAGAGAGGGACCTGGCAGTACTGGTTGACGACCGGCTCAACAAGAGCCAGCAGGGTGCCCAGGTGGCCCAGAAAGCAAATGACATCTTGGCTGTGTCAGGAATACTGTGGTCAGCAGGACTAATGACATAACTCTCCCCCAGTACTGGGCACTGGTGGGGCCTCACCTCAAGTACTGAGGGCAGTTGTGGGACCCTCACTTCAAGAAAGAGATTGAGGGGCTGGAGCAGGTAAAGAGGAGCAATAAGGCTGGGGAAGGGACTGAAGGACAAGTCTGGTGAGGAGAGGCTGAGGGAGCTGGAGGTGTTTAGCCTGAAGAAGAGGCTACTCAGTGGAGACCTTCTCCCTCTCCACAACTCCCTGAAGGGAAGTTGTAGTCAGATGGGGATCAGGTTCTTCTCCCAGGCAACTAGCAAAAACACGAGAAGTCAGGGTGTGAAGCTACACCAGGGGAAGGTTAGTTTGGATGTTAAGAAGTCCTTTGTCATGGAAAGGGTGATCAGACTCTAGAATGGACTGACCAGAGCAGTGGTGTATTCCCCATCCCTGGAGGTGTTTAAGGACAGACTGGATGTTGTGATGCAAGGTCATAGGCTGGGCTTGATGATCTCGGTCTTTTCCAGCCTCAGTAATTCTGTGAAAAGAATTGTGGCCAGCTGGTCAAGGGAGGTGATTCTGCTGCTCTGCATTGTCCAGGGTCTGACTTTGATTATTATTAGCTTAATGCTCAGGCAGGATGGGAAGGAAAACATTTGAGCCCCAGAAGTCTGCTGGATTCGGCTTCTGCTTTATGCCTTTAGGCAGTGAAGATGCTTAGGAATTAGATGTGAACAGTGAAAGTTAGTAATTTGACAATGCATCCATTGTGTGAATAAAGTTGCTAATAAAATCTGACACTCAGCTTTTCATATGTGAGATCAGAAAGAGCCCTCACAACTCTTCCATTACAGCACTCATGTTCCAGAAAATAGTGGTTTTACAGCAATACATCCATCTCTTTCTCCAGGAAAGGAATTGCTGGCATGCAATATCAGTTTCCTAAGGAGGAACTACTCAGATGAAGAAAGCTGTTCATTCAATTTGGAAAAAGAAGAAATCTCTCAAAAAATCAGATCTTGTGGCAATCCTTGTCAATAATTTACAGGAGTCCTAACTGGTTTGAAAATCCCAATAATAAATTAATCATCTTTAAGAACTGCATCCAAGTTCTTAAAGATGATTAATTTATTATTCTTAAACTAGTTTTGACTGAAGCATTTCTTCAGTAGTCCACTGCTAGAATGCCTTGTGGGATCAGGTCTCTACAAGATCTGCTTGTTCTGGTCTCATTTTTCTTCCTGGCTGTATTTTGGCTGGTATTCGCTAGTTTCAAGTGTGTCACATAAATCCTATTGGGTTCGGAAGCAGACTGCTTGCTCAGTAGATTACAACAACGCTGGGTTCTTTTTATCTGTCCAGAGACATAATTTTATTTTTATTATTATTGTGAATTTTGAGGGAAGAAGTATGGCAATATTAATCTGAGGGAAAAAAAACCCTACTTCTCTGATTAAAATCTTACAAATTTAGCTTTCATGCACAGTACAAAATTGTGTTTCTGTACTAATCAATCGCCTCTGTTTTACACTGATGTGACCCAAGATTCAATAAATAATATAAATAGAATCTGTTGTCTGGGTTTGAGAATCAGGACATGGCTGTAGTGAACTATGTAATTTTTAAAAATAAAACAGCAAACATGGCTTAAATTTACATTGTGATTTTCATCTCATGTATCATAAAGTTTTAATGCATAATTTTATTCTAAATTCACATAAACCAAAAGAAGTTATATTTTAAATTTATAGTAGGGATTTTCCATCTACTCAGTTTATTCAAAATACGTTTACAGTTAGTGTGTTTATCACCTTGTATAACAAGTAAACCAAAACCAATTCAGCTTGAAGTTTCTTAAAAGAAAAAAAATTAACTCCAGTCATGTTGGAGTTAATGAAAACCACCCTTTCTTTTCTCTGTTTTAAATTAAATATTCCTACATGAGATTAATTTTAGTAAATGTCTCTGATCATCAGAAGTGTGATCAGGGATAAACTGTTAAATGAGACCTATATTTGCTGACCTAACAGAATCTGTTAAAAAAAGACATTTCAGCACTAATTTATCATCATATTAAAAATATAAATCTTTTTCTTTTTGCACTATGTAGTAATTTATAGAGGACTAAACCCTGTAAGTTGTATGTAAAAAATCAGAACAGATGTTCTAATACTTATTTAATTTTTTAAAACCCTGGTTTTTGAAAGTAACGACTTACTGTATTTTCTAAAGGCACTTTGGCTTTAAGCAAAAAGAGAGCAATATATATTGTACAAGACTGGTTTGTTCCAGTGTTTAGCTTCTAAGTCTTCTTGTAAATTAGACCTCCTGACAGCTTCTTCAGGCAGTCCAAATATGTAGCTTGTGTCTTAACAAAGATTAAATCAAAATGACTAACACATCCTTCTTTAACAAAGCCTTAAACATAACTCAAAGTACAAACACAGTCTAAGCAGATTGCAGGAAAAAATAGATTTACAGTAGCAATTGACATTGAATTTAATTTAATTTTGTGACTGATTTCATGTCACTACTCACATCTTGACGAGACATTAAACACTATTGACATGTGTCTGCTCTTCATTGCTCCCTTAAAATAAAATGCTGCAAAGAGCTCTTGATAAAAAGCTCATATCCTGTAGATTTTTTTTAACGAAACTTGCCCAAAGTGTTACTGTAGTCTCTTAGTTCAGGTTAACGCATTCCTACAAATATCCTATTAAATGGCAAATCCATAACTGCTTTGCATACAAGTAAGGCAATTTCTTACTTACCTCTTTTGTATTCTCACAACTGTGAGCATGATGGAAGCAGAAGTTTACACAGTTTTAAGGTATGAGAGTTCACAATTCCACTAATCCACACTCTGGCAGTACTGTTGCCAGACTGAACCACACACAGGAGTAGGATTTTGACATTATTACTGAAAACCATCAGGCTCTATATTAACTACATAGGCTTTGACTCCCTCTCATCTAGTTTTAGGCTGCTTTAACAATTGCAGTGGCCAAGTGACTATTTGAGGCAAAAAACTCTTCGTCTGCTCAGTCTATTACAAGGCTATTATTTGCATTCCAGACATCAACAGGGAAACAGGGAGAATTCTCTGGTAAAAGAGAAGAAGGCTTGGTTCGAGCTCAGACTAAAGAAGCTACCATAACCAGCATATTTCTGCCAGAAAATAATAATCTTTATGGCTAATGTTTTGTCGGTACTCCCCACTCCTCTTTACCTTTACAAAGACTGAAAAGCATCAGCCTAAGGCACATTGAAATGTTATGCATAACACATAAGAAAAAATTCGTGCAGTTATGACATCCCAGCTTAACACTACTGTCTGGTCTTCAGTATTAATTAGTATGAAATATTACACTTTTAAAATGGCAGTTGTACCAACAACAAATCATTAGTTCCATAAATAACAGTATGCTCGATTTTACTCATAATAAGAGTTTTAGTGTGATAGCATTAAAGGTGGGATTATGTGGAACTTAATTCAGGATCCCCAGCATCATTTGAGCTACCTGAAAGGAGTTCACTGAGTGTTATGTAGCAAAAAATAGAACAATAGAAAATGGCCTCAAGTTGCACCGGGTGAGGTTTAGATTGGACATCAGGAACAGTTTCTTCACTGAAAGGGTTATCAAACGTTGGGATAGGTTGCCTAAGTTGGTGCTGGAGGTGTTTAAAAGACATACAGATGTAGCTTTAATGCTGACATGGCAGTGTTGGGTTAATGGTTGGACTTGACAATATTAAAGAAGTTATTTAGTTGGAAGAGACTTGCAACCAAAGTGATTTTGTGACTCTGTATACTGTCAAATTACAGTAATGTTAGGTACTAAATAAAGACCATGATAAGCCATCTGAAGAGACAGTTCTTGCCCTCAAAAGTCAGTTACGAATTTATCCTGAGTAGTTTTCCTTATATTTAGCTGCCAAGATAAAAGTGTGCTTTAGGCAGGCCATTTCATGACATATGGTGCCGGGTTAATTCCTATTTAAAACCTCATTACTGCACAGCTTTCTTGATTTTAACTTCTACATCCTCCATTTATGCACCTGTTCAGGAAGTACGGAATACATTTGTAATGCGCTACCTGTACCAAATAATGACTCTAATGTTAGTAAAACCAGGAAAAAAATGCACGTATGCAAAATTAATGAAGAAATAAAAGCGGAATCTCAGTATACGATCAGCTCTTACAAGCTATAACAACTATATTTCATCCTGAATTGAAAACCTTTCCAGCATTATGACAAACACATCCATTAAGAAGCACAAACGTGTGACTTCACATACTGAACACCTTCTTTGCCTCTGTCTATATTTCTGGGGGCTGTCCTGATATTGCTGGGCAGAGATCTAATGAAGTATAACAAGGGTAAGTCTGGCATCTGGGCAAGAACAACCCCCCAGGTTGGGGACTGACCTGTTGGAGAGCAGTGTAGGAGAAAGGGACCAGGGGGTCCTGGTGGACAGCAGGATGACCAGGAGCCAGCAATGTTCAGTCACTACTGACATAATTTGTAAATAAAATTCCTCTATCCTTGTAGAGGGGAAAATGTAGATCACAGAATCACAAAACTATGGAGGCTGGAAAAGACCTCTGAGATCACCAGGGAGTTTTAGACAAGGTCCTTCCTGAGTTTCCTCTTCTCCAGACTAAACACCCCCAGCTCCCTCAGCCTCTCCTCATCAGACTTTCCCTCCAATCCCTTCCCCAGCCTCATTGCTCCTCTGGACCCACTCCAACCCCTCAATCTCTTTCTTGAAGTGAGGGCCCAGAACTGCCCCCAGTACTCAAGGGGAGGCCACACCAGTGCTCAGTGCAGGGGGAGAACTGCGACCCCTAGTCCTGCTGGCCACACTGTTGCTGATACAAGCCTTCGCCTTCTGGGCCACCTGAGCACCCAACTGCCTCCTGTTCAGCCAGTTATCACTCAGTTCTCCCAGGTCCCCCTCTGTCAGGCTGCTCTCCAGCCACTCATTCCCCAGTCTGTAGCTGCAGGGGGTTATTGTGGCTAAAGTGTAGGACCCTGAACTTGGCCCTGTTAAACCTCATCCCATTGGACTCAGCCCACTGACCCATGTGATAGCAGGCACAAGTTTTAACTCAGATTTCCAGTGTGTTTTATATTTTTCTTAGAATGGGTTTTCTCTTGGTTTTGCTTTTTTGCCTTTTTTTTTCCTTTTCATTTTGCCTTTTTCACTTTACGAACATTTACAAAAGATTAAAATATTGGTAAAGGGTTTGTGAAGGAATTTAAAAGATTGACTTTATCAAGACATAGCACGTACACATTCAAGCCAGGTTACATCCTATTTTACGGAAGTGTTAAGCGTCATTTCATATATTTGGATCAATTTTGGGAATTTCTGATAGGACTTCCCTTTTCCCAGAAAGAATCACAGAGTCACCTAGGTTGGAAAAGATCATCAAATACAGCCATTAACCAAACCTGACCATTCCTAACCACATCCCTAAGCAGTATGCATATACTCTTAAATACTCCCAGAGAGGCTAACCCCACCAGTGCCCTAGGCAACACATTCCAATACCTGATAACTTTTTCAGCAAAGAAATTTTTTCTAACATCCAGTCTAGACCTCCCTTGGCACAGCTTGAGGCCATTCCTCTTGTCCTAGCACTTGTCACTTGGTTGAGCAGACTAATCTCCACCTTTCTGCAACCTCCTTTAAGGCAGTTGTGGAAAGCAGTAAAGTCTCTTATTTCTCAAGAAATAGGGTTCGGTCACTGGAAATAACAGACAAAGAAGGAAGGAATAAGAGGAGGAAAAGTTTACAGGCATGGGAAAGACAGAAGGCTGTAAAACCATTTACTTATCTGCAATACAGCTCCTAGATCAGATAATTTGCCTTAGGGACACAATTTTGGGTACAATATGTCATCATACAAAATGTTTATACATTGTTTTGGCGATGAAAGATGCTTAGATTAATTTAAATTTAAATTTAATAACCTTAAAAAGAATTGTCTTATATAAAGTGGATCATTTTGAGTTCCCTCTGCCATCCCTATCATGTGTTTCTCAGTAGTCTCCTTGGGTTTTACCTCCTTGTCATGTGCTACAAATTTTATTTCACAGTTTATTAGGGTTGGAAGGGGCATTCAAAGGCCATCGAGTCCAACCCACCTGCTGAAAAGCATAACTGCCTAAAAAGCCTAAATGTCATTAATAAATACTTTGGAATAGTAACTTTAGATCTCTCTCATAATTTCACACGTATCTTTGGCAAACTAAAGTTGTTAGATCAGGCAATTGGAATTAAAGTGACTCTGTTGCATTTGCAGTACTCAATTCTTGGAATAACTTTAATTTACAAGCACCTGCAACTATCTCCAAATCAAAGGGCCAATATAAGTGAAACGAAGTCGGGATTCATCTGAAGCAACCACTAAAGACAGTCTTGCTGTTTACTTTGAGCTGATCATGTACACTACACCCTTTGCAATTAATTATACACCAAAGACAACTATCCCATGTGTTTTGCAAATGTGCATATTCTGCCTTCAGAATAGGATGAATCAATCTTCTGAAAGTCCTGTATCTCCACCAAGTACAGAGACTCTCTATGTGGTAAGCAGAACCAGAACTAGCTTTGAAACAGCACAGAAATTAAAGTTACATCTTTTTTAGTTTGGAGAAGGTAAAACAGGTGTTGTTTGTAGGTACTGCAGCAACAGATTAAGTGTCTATTGTCATAGCAAGACAGGAAGCTTGATATTTGGGCATTGGTATGATCTCTTTGACTTTGGTGGGCAGCAGTGTAACAAACATAAAGACGGTGAGAAATGCTTGAAAATACAAGAGAAACCCCAACAGTAAGAAAGTCTGGGGAGTAACTGGCATTAAGGTCCAAGCTGTTCCAAAGAGTTTCATAGCGTGAGAACACAGTTAAAAATAAACCAACTTGGCTGTTGCAGAAAACATCCTTCGAATACATAATTTAGAACCGTTCGCAAATAGCTTTCATATGATTCTCACTGTCAGAGGTAAGAATACAACTTTAACACATCAACAAACAGCAAGCAAAAATTGTCATAACAACTCAGAGCTTCATAATGTTCCTTATGGTACTTAAAGTTTTCCACAGCTATGAGGAGGATTGTCTCAGTCTTTTTCTTAGCATGAATAGCCAAAAGCTACTAAAGAGACTTTCCAAGTTGTTCTGCTTTGCCTATGAGTATTTACTATTACATATACTATCACATGGTCAGACTTCATCCTTCCCTTCAGAGGCGTCCTCTTCACCAGGTATTCAGTGGCTCAAAGCAGACAAACAGGTTTTCTCCCTAATATCTGTTCAAGTTCTCCTAAAAGAACATAATTTATAAACATATGTGCATGTATATTTATAAACACACTCCAGTGTGTATTTGTATGTGTGTATTTTAACTACAGAGGGAAAAAACAGTGAAACAGTTTTACAACTCAAAGGAGTTTCGCAAGAACAGAAGAAAATTAGCATTAACAGTTGCTTGTACTCCTTTATTAGTAAAGTGCTGGCTTAGTAAATCTTAGTTTGATCTCAATTTTCACATACTTCAAATTAGCTGGTGAATTTTTTATTCTCTCACAGAGAATTCAACACTACTGGAAACATCTACTACAGTAATATCCTACTGCATTGCAGGGTAAAAATTAACGAGATGAAAGGCTAGAATAGCAGAATAAAGGACAGAAAGTTTAGAAGATAGTGAGTCTTACATTTAGAAGTGACCACAGGAAATTCTAGCACATTGGACTTTACTGCTCACACTATAAATTCCTTTTCTTTTTCAGAAGAAAAATAAAAGACTGTCCTCTGTTTTAGAACCTACATGCATTACCAAAGTGACTAAGAAGAAATATTGCAGTAGTCACTGCTTAAATCCCTTTTTGCTTCTCTCTGCATATGCATTCTAGGGGACATTCTTTAGAGTCTTTTCTCTATGACTAACGTGTCAACAAATGAGCGTCCACCCAGAGCCCATGTGTATTTTCATACTTTTAATGTCCAAAACCTAAGTCCTGAGTAGCTGCTATCAGAATGTGCTTGTTTGAACTAGAGATGGAACAGCTGAAGTTCTATAATTGAGCTCAATGAACTGCTGAAGACCTATGAGGATGATTATTTCTAGGCAGTGTATTAGAACTTTCTTTGGTTCTTCTTCTAAGTGAAACACAGGTCAATAAAGACACTGTTTTAGTTGGTTGTAGAGTCTCCATCCATGGAGACCCTTAGCACAGGACTAGAAACAAAACTTGCTGTAGGTGACCTGAAGTTCAGCCAAAAGAACACAGAGCTCTCTTCCCACTCAACCATTCTTTGATTCTGTATTTATCTGTTTTACACTATCCCAGTTAAAGAAACCAGTACACTAGAAAAACTTATGAACTGAAATCTTGGAGCTTTCTGAATTGACCAAGAGTGTTAACTTTGCATGCAAATTTTTCAACAGTCTGTTCCCTAATGCTTGTACTTCACTGGACTTCTACCTCTGACTTTGCAAAGTCAGAAATGGATAGATGTTATACATATTATATATGTGTATATATAGAGGTATAATTATACACATTGTTACACATATTATATATGTATGTATCTTTTATATATGTATATATTATATAGATAGAAGTATCTAACCATAATAGATTTACAAAAAGAGACCCTTTTGTTGAGATTAGAGTCAGTGGCACTATCTCTATTCAAGTCTTTCAGGCAATGCAATGATATAATTCAGTGAACAAGATTACTGTTTGGGGACTTGAGGGGACATTTGTTTGCTCTCTATACATATATCTATATGCACACACAAATCTATTCCTTATGGCATCAGGATGTGGCAGCATACCGTATTCTATCATTACCATTCTAGACAGCTTGCATATGCTGTAAGTAAAAAAACCAAACCAGCATTGCCCCTGAAGAATGAGCTATCATTTTGTGCTGTGGTAAGCTAATGGGGTCACTTTACATTTGGGTCAGTTCCTCAGCTGTACATTATCCTTTAGTTTACTGATTATCTTACAAGTACACAAGCTGTTCCTGAATGCCTAATATTCATAGAATCATAGAATGGCTTAGGTTGGAAGCACGATCACTTGTAGAAGCAGATACTGTCTGCAAAAACATGCCCTTAACTTCGAAGAGACTGATCTGAAACATAAAACCACTGACCATAATTAGCCAGCTCTAACTCAAACCAGGACACGTGTGGACTTCACTTAAGTAAGACTGACTTTAATATGCACCTTTGATTAGTTCTTTTTCCACAGATATTCACTTCCAAGTGAAAGATATTCAGAGTACTTCTGTATATAATTATACAGAGACATAATTCAAGGCTCTCACTGTACTTCAGTTCTATAGCTTCACATAATGACTTTCAATCTAAGAATGCTGTAGGCCAATTAAAATGGGCAATTACTGACGTTTTATTAGTTCAGTTACAGCTATGTAAAATTTGAAATTTCCAAACTCTTGAAAAACTCAATATGCCTGAAGGCATCTTGAGAAACTTGCTTGTACCTTGATTTATGTCTTTTTCTCTGGTAAAAGGAGCTATTTTATTTTAAATATATCATTAAGGGAATAATGTGAAGGACTGCTGAGACAACCAGACACACCACACCCACACCCCCTCCCCTGTTTAGTAGCTAATAATTATTCAGCACAGTAAGGCAAGGTTTCGAAAGTATCTATACATTTAAGGGAACAAAAAAAAGAATGAATGTGCTTAAGTCAAGTGATATTCAAGAACATAAAACGAAATTTAGGCAGCTGCAGAAACAGACTCCTCCAGGCAAGCACATACCTGTTTCCACAATAAGTAATGACAGTATGTGCAGCTCAGAACTTTGTCATTCATCATCTTGAGAGGTTAGTTTGACACGTTTCTGGAGATCTTATATCATCTTCAACATGAACACACATGCAGTTCACCTGCTGCTTTATTGTATTTGCAGCTGGTACAATGTTAACCTTTATTTAGTTGAAAAGACAGAAGAGTGGCACAATCACCACTGGTTTCCTCTGCAAACCCATCTGAAACACTTCTTTGGAGATGTTTCAGATCTATCTGGATGTGGTTTTATGGAGTTGATTGAGGCTTTCTAGGCAGTTGGGCTTTTTAGTAGTTTGTATCCTGTCTGAGCAGGAAACTTGGACCTGATGGCCTTTGAAGGCCCCTTTCCAACCCTAATAAACTGTGTGTAAACCGTGTGTAAACTTTTGATACAGAGGAAAGTCAGGTAACTCAATGGGTAACATATTTTATAAGTGATTTGTAAACAAATATTCATCTTTCCTGCAGTCTGTATATGAAGACAAACTTCGTCATCTTGACCAGCCTTCACCATCTTCTTGTCTGCAACAAATTCCATTCAGTCTTCCCTGATTCTCAGAGCATGTCATTACCTCTCCATCACCTATTTGCTTGCTTCAGCCAGCACCAAATATACTCCCTACCAAAACTGTCAACATTAAGCTGTATTCTCTTTCACTGGTGGGGTGGGGATCCCCTCTGTGATAGCTGAGTTAAGAGGCTGTAATGATTTTGAATGTAACAAGATGAGAGATTAAATTCACTGCTGATAAGCAAATATTAATGAAAAGTGAGAAATATAAACTTAACTCACAATAAAAATTTCAAATTTCGTTATTATTGTTCGGTTTCTATATTAAGAGGTAAGAAATACTGACAAAAACTAAAACCCTCTAAACTAAAAGCTTGGAAAAAAGCTAAATATAGTGAATTATGGCATAGGTCTAAAATTATGAATGCAGATAAAATTAATAGGGAAGACAGACAGACACAGTGATCTTACCATCATCAGACTTGATTTTAAAGGTTTTTTTCCTTTGATAGTGTGCCCAGGTGGCCAAGAGGGCCAATGGCATCCTGGCCTGTATCAGGAATGGTGTGGCCAGCAGGAGCAGGGAG
>JAOXOE010027046.1:0-19590 GCA_028565055.1 Phoeniculus purpureus
GGTGCTGAGGCCCTGGAACAGGTTGCCCAGGGAGGCTGTGGCTGCTCCATCCCTGGAAGTGTCCAAGGCCAGGTTGGGTGGGGCTGTGGGCACCCTGGCCTGGTGAGAGGTGTCACTGCCCATGGCAGGGGGTTGGCACTGGGGGATCTCCGAGGTCCAGCCTAAACCATTCCCTGATTCTATGATTCTTGTTTGAATCTCCACTTTTTCAGTTTAACCTGTTACCCCTGTCCTGTCTCCACAGCCTCTGCTCAAAAGCCCATCCCCACTTGCTGAGCCCTTTACTGCTCAGACACTCACAGATCCCACACTCCCTTAGCACCTCGGGGTGGGTTCTGTCCCTGGTCCTCAGGCCACACCCTTGAGCAATCTAGAGTCACCTCCCAAACTTCTAAGCAGAGCAGGTACCAGCAGCGCGAGGTCTCCAAAGGTCTCTCCAGCTGCCTCCACCATGGTGCCCACACGGAAGACGGGGCAGGAGGGGCTGATGACTGGATCATACCTGCAGCTCTTGAAATAGCTGGGGTCACTGGTTTGAAGAGTGTTGCAACTAGGACAAGGAGAGGGGGGTAGAGACTTCAGGGAGCCCTGTTGCAGCCTGAAGATCCCACTGTAGTGGGATCACTGACCCTTCTGTTTCAGGGGACACACTCACCAGCCCCCTTCAGCCTCTGCTGCAGAGAGGGTGGAGGGAAACCAGACCAGAGGAAGTGCATGTGGAGTCAGTCCCTGCTATGGTCCTTCCCCTCCCCACTTCTCTCCTCTACCTCTGTGCTTCTCTTTCCTTGTTTTACTGGCCCCTCTGAAACCATTTTGAATGCAGAAATTTGTGGGGTAAAATGGGCCCTGGGGACTGTCTGCCCAGCTCTGTCTGGGGGGCTCCAGACCAGCAGACAGGCACCAGTGACCCTCTTCAAGGGCTCCCCAACCCCTTTTGATGCCTGCAAACACAGGTGCCACTGAGGGATCTTCTGAATGCACTGTCCTGACCCACCACTGCTTGAGCTGTGGCTGTTGGGTGGCCCGTTGGCCCCGGGACAGCTCAGCCTGCCCAGGGCAGAAGAGCTCAGCACAGAGGTTGGACCTGGCTGCAGGCACAGTCCCACTGTAGGAGCGGAAATCTTACCTGGAGAAGTTGAATTTGGTGAAGTGGACTGTGTTCTTTATAAACAGAGTGAAATTCTCTGCCTCAGCCAGAAGCGGGTTCCTGGAAAACAACCACCAATCAACTCCGGATGTGCAGAGCAGCCACAAGACATCCCCATTGCCACCGTGGTGTTTCTTCCACAATCTTGGGACTTCAGCTGCAAGAAATGCTCTTGCAGGCAGGTCTCACGGTGAACAGACCAGTTGATCAGTATCAAAGATCTATCTGAGCCTGGCTGCTCCTCAGCCCTTTGGTTCCGTAGTGGGAAGCAGCCAAAGTTCCCGACCCCACTGTCCCCACCACCTGTCTCTCACCTGGGCAGGGTGTTGTTCTCCACAGGACACCAACCGTAGATCTCACAGGTGGAGTGGGTGCTATTGAACACAACACACTTCCCAGTTTTTATTCCTAGGAATGAGACCAGGGATGTAATTTAACTCTTCAAAACATCTTCTCTGCACCTCTCCTCCTGGGACAGAGCCCTGACCACAGAGACAAAGAGCTCCGGTCAGTGCAGCGTCTCCAGCCTTGGGGCTGGGAACACCATGAACTGGGACCATCCCTCCTGATACAGCTCTGGTAACAGCTTCTGAGAGCTGAACCCCACTTTTCCAGAGCTCACAGAGGGCTGTTAAGATGAAGCAGTATGAAATAAAAGCCACATTCTCCACAAAAGGAGAAGCTGCTGGTCACACACTGGTTTCCAGCAGCTAACACCACAAGTGAATCAGCCCAGGATTTGCCATGGCAGCACTGGCTCATCCAGTCATTGTGGGGTTTTGCCAAGAACAAGGGGCTGGAGAGCCATTGGGAACCTCTGTAGATCTATTTGCTGCCAAACAGGGTGGGTAAATTACTTCATGGGTTTTGTTTTGTAGCAAAAGCCCCCATACCATTGCCATGGACTACTGGGTTCCCCATGGGACAGTCTGCATCACCGGTGCAGGTTGCATCAAGGACGGAGGGGCTCTGAGGGATAGAGAGAAAGACTGTCACTGTGCCCTGCAGCTACAACAGTGCTCACTCAGAGTTCTGTGCTGCTGCTCCTGCTCTCCAAGCAGCTCCCAAATGCTGACACCCACCACATCCAGAGCCTCCAGCACCCCAGGACAGACAAGTAGCACCTTCCCTCAGCTACTCCCAGGCCACTGCAGGAGCTCACTGGAAACCCATGTCTTCTAGGCCAGAGAAGCAGAGAAGCCCAACAGTAGGTGGACAAACCTCAGTTATGGGGGCAGAAGCAGTGGGGACTGTCCAGGTCCCCTGAGGCTGCCCCAGGACAGCCCCAACCCCTTGATCCAGATGCAAAATCAACCTGGACTGGATCCACTGGTTGTCACAGTGGGCCATGTAGCTGGGTGTGCCGCCAGAAGGTTGTCCAGGATGGCATCCAGGAGGATCTGGAAAGTCTCCAGAGGAGGAGACCCCAAAACCTCTCTGGGCAGTCTGTTCTAAGGCTCTGTCACCCTCAAAGTAAAGAAGTTTCTCCTCATGCTCAGGTAGGACTTCCCCAGTCCCAGTCTGTGCCCAGTGCCCCTTGTCCTGTTGCTGAGCACTGTTGAGAAGAGTCTGGCCCCATCCTCCTGACACTGGCCCTTTGGATATTGATCAGCATTGATCAGATCCCACTTCAGCTGCTCTTCTCCAGCTGAACAGCCCCAGTTCTCTCAACCCTTCCTCCTAAGAGAAACTTTCCAGCCTCCCAAACAGTCCCATAGCCTCAGAGCTTGCACTGGGCAGACTGGACACACTGTCTGACTAAATCCCTGTGGCTCTGAGTCTGTTTTGATCACTCCCATTAACCTTTGGAGCACTCTGCAAACAGAGGCAGAGGGTTTCCAACCACTCCAAGTATTCGAGATCAATACAGAAAGGTGTTCCTAAGGGAGACACATGGGGGCTGAGACAGAGCTGTTGAGGCTTCAGGAGGTCACCAGTACCATTTGCTCATCCTCTCCTGTGGGGTGTTTGGGGAGCTGGGCCAGGCTGGGCAGGGCACAATGGGACACAGCAAAAACCTAAGGGACCATTAGGACAAACATTGGCACCAGGAGCCAACAGCAACTGGGCTTAAAAGACATTTACTCCTGTCTGCCAAGTGGGCCTAGGCTGGGAGCACTCAGCTGAGGAGATGGCCTCAGTCCAGCCTTTAAGGTACAATTTCTCCCAGAACACATTGATCACTAATTGCTGGCTAGCCAGGAAGCCACATAGACCTTGTGCCTGTTCCTCCTAAAAATAGGGCACTGGGATGGAGAGGAGAGTCCTACAGCAGAGAGCTGTGGGGGAAACATGACACGGGCATCCATAGGGTGTGTGGAAAAGCATCGGGACAAACAGTGGATGGAGGGAAGAGAACCCCAAACCAAGAACATGTGAGACTCATGAAGAGACCAGGGTGATGGAGGTGTGAGCTGGGGATGGCAGTGCTGATGCCAACTGTGCAGCAGAGATGCAATCCAAATGGGGCAACGCAGCTCCTCATCCCCACAGCAGCCCCTGAACACAGGCAGCAGATAGCCCATGAGAATTGTTCAGCATCACCACCCCTCAAAGAGCCCAGAGAAGCTGGTGAGCCCCCAGGAGACCCTGTGTCCCTGTCCTGGTCACTGCAGCTGCTGCTTCATGCAACTATGACAGAGCAAATGGAAACAGGTGACTTGAGGTGTGGAGTTATGAGGATGAGGGGAATGAGTTTCCTTTGGGATAACCCTCCATTTTCCCCTTCTGCCCAGTCCCCAAAGAACTGCAGTGACAAATCCAGCCCCATAGCCAGCTCAGCTAACCCACCTCGGGGCAGGTGCCCTGCGCTTGCTCCGTCGTTGCGATGAAGTTGGTCACCAGGAAAAGCACATTTTCCCCCTGTAAGCGAGAAGACACCCGGGACCGGGGACTGGCACCGTCGCGAGAGAATAAACGACCCCTTCTCCTATGTTCCCAGTCGTAGAATGTTCCCAGAACGTGGTGTTCCCAGTCCCGCAAGCTCCTCCCTCCACCCCGGGGGTCCGAGCAGTACCTGCGGGGGCCGGGCGTAGTCAGCCGAGTCCCAGAGCCGCCGGCCCGCAGCCCCCGACGCCACCGCCGCCCCCTTGAGCTTCGTGACGATGGCGGCGCGGGGGGCGCGGTCGGTGTCCTGGTAGCGCTTCTGTGCCAGCAGCACCCACCTGCATGGGAAGGATGAGGGGTCACCCCGAGAGAGCCCAGGGGTGGGTGGTGAGGGGGGCACCCGGGATTCCCTTAGGGCTGTCAGCCCCGTCCTACCCCAGCACGTAGCCCAGCACAGCCAGCTGCAGCAGCCGATGCAGCAGCCCCACCCGACGGTTCCGGGTCAGGACGAACTTGGCCGTCTTGTAGTCGGCCAGACCACGGCACGGAGCGAGCGGCTCCGCGGCCGCCATGGCGGGGACTCTGCGAGACGCTGCGGGTACCGGCACCGGCTATTCTTCCCGCCGCTGCCAGGCCCCACCCGCTCGCACAATGGCCCCGCCCACTGTACATGGGCCACGCCCCTCCGAGCTGTGACCACGCACCCACGTACTGTCCACGCCCCTTCCCAACTGTGATCACGCCCCCTCGGCAGTAACCCCGCCCTTCATGCTGTGGCCACGCCCCTCTCACAGGGACGACAGTCTGTCGCGTGCCCCCACACGGAGTGGCCACGCCCTCTATGACGCAACCCCACCACGACGTGGCCACGCCCCTTCAACGCGTCATCAGTCAGTCCGTGGCCGTACCCCTTTGTTCTAGTGCCCCGGGCTCACGCATTGACCACGCCCCTTTCAGCACAACGTCACCCCTCCAGTGGTCCCGCCCCCTCCCGTCGCTTGGCAACCTCGCGGCGAGCCCGGACGGGGGATGTCGGCACCGGTGGCGGTGGCGGGCGGGGTCGGGGGTGGCCCGGACGCGGAGAGCTCGGGTGCGGCGGCTCTTTCCCCGGTCTCCCGGCCCGGCTGAGCCCAGGGGATCCCGACCTTGTCCCACGGTACCGGGTACTGGGGCCGCAGGGAGCTCCCGGTGTAGCTGCCTAACGCTCTTTTCCCCGCAGGCGATGAGGAAGGAGGCGGCCCGGCGGGGCAGAGCCGGTACCGGGCTACGGAACGGGCCCTCGGCGCCACAGAGGTCCCCGAGCTGCGCCTGAGGCACCGCGGTCTCGGCCCGCGGGTAAGGGGGGTGATCAGGGGTCAGACGAGGGATCCCCAGTCTGGGTGCTCCCAGATTTCTGTGACTGACACCGAAGGCTGGAGAAACCTGCCCAGCCAGGGTCTGCTGGATCTACAGGCCAAAGCTGATCTTGTAAATCCCAGACTGATTTGGTTTGGAAGGGGGCTCAGAGCTCACTCAGTACCAACCCCCTGCAGCGACACGTGGGCAGCGACACCTCTCACCAGACCAGGGTGCTCACAGCCCCATCCAATCTAGCTTTGGACACTGCCAGGGATGGAGCAGCCACAGCCTCCCTGGGCAACCTGTTCCAGAGCCTCAGCACCCTCACAGGGATGGATTTCTGTCTCAGATCTTCTCTCAATCTGCCCATTTTAAACCTGGACCCAACCTCCTTGTCCTAGCACCAGAGTCCTTTGCAGATATTTTTGAAGGTCAGAATTCCCATTGATGGGGATCAGTGTTCTGGTTCAATAGAGGCTTCTTAAACCTCAGGCTTCAGAGCAGCCCTAAGTGAGCTAAAGGAGCAGCATACTATAGCTTTACTCACACATTGGTGTGTCTACTCACAGACTGATATCTATACTCACAGAATTGATGTCCTGAGGGTACAACACCGTGCACAAATGATCCAGAACCTTTTCCTCTTCCTCTGCATTGTGGATATTGGCAGTGGATTTCATAGAATCATTAGGGATTGGAAGGGACCTTGAAAGATCATCTAGTCCAATCCCCCTGCCACAGCAGGATCACCTAGACCAAGTCGCACAGGAACACATCCAGACAGGCTTTAAATGTCTTGTGGAACATTTTCATGGAAGGAGACATTAATTCAGTTATGAAAGGAGAAATTAATTATTTCATAATATAAACAGCAGGAAATATCTTAAACCATAATCTTAGATTTTCTAATGGAGAAAAAGGATTCTGGAAGGGGAATTCTTGCACAGTTCTTCCAAATTTGACCATTGTATGATTCTACTGCTGGCTTTGTGGAAACCTCCTGGTTCCTGACAGTCTAAAGGGAGCTAAAAAACATTCACGAGAGCTTTGTGAACCTGGTGAAGCTGCAGATGACCCATTTGACTTGGTTTTGTTGCTATTGTTGATGCAGGGTGCCAAGGCTTTAGCTTCTTCCCTGATTGCCAACACCTCTGTCCTCACCTTAGACCTGAGAGACAACTGGCTGCAGGGAGAAGGGGCAGTGGTGATTGCGGAGATGCTAAAAGAGAACTGCTACATCTCAGGTTTGCCTTCTCCCCTCTGCTGTTTCCTGCTAGAGGAGGAAATTGCTCAGCAGTAACTCAAACATCCCAGTGTTATTAAGAGCTCCCAGCACAAACGCAAACCACAGCCCCACAGCAGTTACCATGGCTCTTCCCAGGAATGTTTTCCCATCTCAGTCCTGGGTGCTGTTAGACTGCAGACACTGGGAGCAGAAGTGGAGCAGCACATCCTGAATTAACCCTGGGGAAGGCAGCATTTGGTCTAGACATCCTAGGTTTAGTCCCTGCTTTTCATAATTGGAGTGGTTATGGTTATGGCACTGAATGACCTTAAAGGTCTTTTCCAACTGAAACAATTCTCTGATTGTGTTTTATTCTCAGAGAACAGGGTTGCTGTAGACAGCTGAGAACACAACTCAGATGACCCCCATCTACTTTGTAACCAAGTTGTGGATGAAGGGGGCAGTTTCTGCGCTGCAGAACCCCTGTTAACATGGGATGTTTGTTCTGTAGTGGTTGGATTCAGTACCGGAGGGTTCTGTTAGTTCTGCGCTAGGAAAATTCACTCCATGTGGGGGCGGGCAGAGAAGCCGATGCTTTGGGTCTTGGTGTCTCTCCACACATCCACTTGTGCTGGTACATTTAGCTTTGCTGTCTCTCCCTGCCTACGCTCTCCTTTTTCAAGTCGTGATGACGAACCAAGAAACCCTCTGTGGCTTCACTGAGTGGCGGCAGTGCCTGGAGTGGGAAGCACAGACTTACCAGGAGCATTTTTGTCCTGTACTCATGTGGCAGAGCCTCAATGAGACCCTCCTGGGGACAGGCTGTGAATTCCAAAATGAAATGCTTCTGGAATAATAGAATCAGAGAATCATTCATGTTGGAAAAGACCTTCAAGCCCATCCAGTCCAACCATTAACTCAGCTGTCCCAACCCACCACCTAACCCTATCCCTGAGCTCCAGATCTCCATGGCTGTGAAACATGGCCAGGGATGCCCCTCAAGGTCCTTCTTGTATTGAGGTGCCCAAACTGATCGAGTAGAGTCCCCCAAGGGTCAGTACTAGGACCAGTACTATTTGATATATTCATTTATGACTTGGATGAGGGATTAGAGAGCACTGTCAGCAAGTTTGCTGATGACACAAAGCTGGGAGTAGTGGCTGACACCCCAGCAGGCTGTGCTGCCATTCAGCATAAACTGGACAGGCTGGAGAACTGGGTGGGGAGACACTGAATGAACTATAACAAGAGCAGTGTATAGTCTGGCATCTGGGCAAGACCAACCCCAGGTACCAGTATAGGTTGGAGAGCAATGTAGTAGAAAGGGCCCTGGGGTTCCTTGTGGCCCTTGTAGTAAAGAAGGCCAATGGCATCCTGGGGTGGATCAGAAGGGGGTTAGTTAGTAGATCAAGAGAGGTTCTCCTCCAGTTCTACTCTGCCCTAGTGCAACCACATCTGGAATATTGTGTCCAGTTCTGGGCCCCTCAGTTCCAGAAGGACATCGAACTTTCTTGAGAGAGTCCAGTGCAGAGCCACAGAGATGATGGAGGGAGTGGAGCATCTGCCTGATGAGGAAAGGCTGAGGGAGCTGGGTCTCCTGAGCTTGGAAAAGAGGAGACTGAGGGGTAACCCCATTAATGTTGATAAATATGGAAAGGGCTCCATCAGGAGGATGGAGCCAGGCTCTGGTCAGTGGCACCCAATAACAGGACAGGGGGAATGAGTGTAAGCTGCAACATAGGAGGTTCCACATCAATGTGAGAAGGAACTTCATGGTGAGGGTGATGGAGCACTGGAACAGGCTGCACAAGTGGGTGTGGAATCTCCTTCTCTGGAGCTGTTTAAAACCCACCTGGCCATGTTCCTGTGTGACTTGGTCTAGGGGATCCTGCTCTGGCAGGGGAATTGGACTGGATGATCTTCTGAGGTCCCTTCCATTCCCTAACGTTCTGTGATTCTGTGACCCCTGAATTCAAGGTGAGGCCTCACCAGTGCCCAGTACAGGGGGACAATCCCTTCCCTACTCCTGCTGGCCATACCAGTGCTGCTAGAAGCCAGGATGCCATTGGCCTTCCTGGCCTCCTGAGCCCACCACTGTTGTTCCTACTAAAACACTGTGTTAGATCAGGTCCAACCTTCTTATTTTCCAGGTCTGGCAGCACAGAGCTTGGGCACCTCTCTGGCACTTCCTGCAATGTGATATGATGTTATTTGTTTTCTTTCTCCAGCGGTTGATTTATCTGACAACAAACTAGGTGTTGAAGGAGCTGAGGCCCTTTCTGCAATGCTTCTAGAAAATTCTACCCTGGTGTCCCTCCAGCTAGCAGGAAATGGCTTTGGTGATTGTGCAGCAAAGTCTCTAGCAGAGGCCTTTGCAGCAAACAGCAGAGTGGAAATTCTGGACCTGAGTTACAACGTGTTTAGTGACAAAGCAGGTAAAATCTCATAGAATTATAGAATCCCAGGCTGTTGGGTTTGGAGAGGACCTCTGGAGATCACCCAGTCCAACTCCCCTGCCAGAGCAGGATCCCTTAGAGCAGCTCCCACAGGAACAGCCCAGGAGGGTCTGGGATGTCCCAGGAGCAGAGACTCCACAGCTTCTCTGGGCAGCCTGGGCCAGGGCTCTGCTGCCCTCACTGGGAAAAAGCTTTCCCTTCTGTTCAGATGGAACTTCCTCTGTTCCCAGTGCCCTCATCCTGTTGCTGAGCACCACTGAGAAGAGCCTGGTCCCATCCTTCTGCCATTGACCCTTTAGCTATTGATCAGCATTAATGAGATTCCCCACTCAGTCTCCTCCTCTCCAGGCTAAACAGGCCCAGCTCCCTCAGCCTTTCCTTGTAGGGTGACAGACACGTCTCCTCAGTCTTATGGTCTTCAAGCATGGCCCTGGTTGTCTTCTGTGCTGATCAACAGCCTCATTCTTTTCCTGCCCTGCTGCCCACTCTCGCTGAACCTATTCATATTGTCTAGCAGCAGAGGAGCTCTGGGAGGGGTTAAAGAAAGAACAAGGGCTGGTGTTTATGCCAGCAGAAGACCAGCAGGTTCCTGGTGGCTGGAGGCCAGGGCTGGGTATGGGTCAGAAACTGCAGAAGGTACCTGGCTGCTGGATCTCAGCTTTCAGCCTTGGTCAGGCTGCAGGGATCAGCCTGTGTGGTCACACCTCCATGTAGGAGCAGCAGAGCCTGGCACTGTGACTAGCTGAGGGGATTTTCAACTCCTCATCACTCCACTTGGTCAGGGAACATGAACAGGTACCCCTCACTGTCCAAGAGAGAAAAGAAAACATTAGGATCCTTTAGGGTCTTAAGTATCTTCCCAGAAGTGATACAGGCAGTCAGAAATACCTGACCTAACAAGAGCTTCCTTTTAATTCTTTAAATTGAGTAATTTTAAATTTAAAATCCTGTCTGGCTTCATGTGGGGTTTTTTTTAGGTGAATTTCTGGGAACTGCTATAGCAGAAAACGTTGGATTAAAGGAGCTTAACATGAGTTGGAACCATTTCCACAGTCAAGGGACAGTTGCTTTGGCCAAAGGCTTGAAGGTAGGAGATGTTTTCACTCCTGTTTGTAAATCCTGAGGGCTCACATAGAGCTTTGTCTGTTTAATGAGTGTGAGTGTCACAAGGTGCTGGGTGCCTCGTGCCCTGGTCTGTCCTGACAGCCAACAGTGGTCTGGAGTCACATAGACCTTGAAACCAAGACAGTAAAAATCTGTTGGCATCTTGCTTATCTCTTCCTTTGGCATCTTGCTTATCTCTTCCTTTCTCTGTTTCTTGTTCTTTCCCTTTGTGGAGTCAGACTTGCCGTAGTGAACATGTTGAGTTGTTCCATTTCACTCCTGATTGCAGGAGTTGCAGTCTAATGCAGTTTTAACTCTACTAAACTGAAACAGGCCCATTAAAAGAAGAAACGGTTCTTCCAGCTTCTTCACCTGAAAGGGGCCACTGAAGTAATTTGATGTCACCTCTGCTATGATGCCAAGTGCCTTTGTGACCCCTGGGCTAGTGGAGCAAAGCCCTGGCTGTTCTGTGGGCACTAGAAGGGATCGGGGAGGGGTGCCCATGGCTGAATCAGGAGACAGGGAGCTGCTCAGTGCTGTGTTCCTGTCATGCCTCAGTCCAACCTGTCCCTCAAAGTGCTGGACGTTTCCTACAACGGCTTTGGCAACAGCGGAGCAGCTGCCTTGGGGGAGGCTCTTAAAACCAACAGGGTGCTGGAGGAGCTCAATGTGAGGTAGGTCAGAGTGGTCCTGCTGCACCTTTCCTCCTGTGGGGGACAGAGCCTGCAGCAGCCCTTCACATCTCCTGCCTTCAGGGTGTGGAAGGTGCATGAGGCAGAGCTTTAATGAGATGCCAGTGCTGCTGAGCTCATCCCAGATCCTTAAACTTTGGATCACTTTGGAGGGGCTGTGGAGCGCGTTGTGGGGTGGGAGTTAGGAGCACCTGGGGATTGCAGGAGACCTTTTTGGAGGATGATTAGGAGAGGAACCAATGGGGAAAGAAGAACAAAGGACACTGGGTGATCTGGGAGGCAACAAGCATGTGGGATTAGAGAGGTATGAGATGTGAATGTTGCATGTCCTTTCAAAACCCACTGCTCAGTGCCTGAAGCTGCTTCTGTCTGTGTTCAGCAACACCCGCATTTCAGTGGAAGGAGCTCTGCACCTCGCAGCTGCCCTGAAAGAAAACAGGACTCTAAGAAGACTTAATGTGAGTAACTTTCCTAGAATCTTCGAACAGAAACTTGGGTTCTTGGGAAAGAACCTTTGAGCTCCTCAAGTCCAAATGTTGCCCCAGCACTGCCAGGTCCCCACTAACCCCTGTCCCTCACCCCACATCTCCATGGCTTTGCAACCGTTCCAGGGACAGGGACTCCCTCACTGCCCTTCTGGGGAAGAAAGTTTTCCTCACATCCAACCTAAACCTCCCCTGGTGGTTCTTGAGGCCGCTTCCTAGAAGGAACTAGAGCCTCTTGTGTGTATTTGTGTATCACTGGTGTCCTAGATTGGAACCTCTTAGGACAAACCCACAACAAAATCAGGGAGCTGCTTGCCCCAGGCTGGCTTCTCCATTGGCTTCCTTGCTTGCAATGTGGTCCTATTAAGACACAGGGTTTGTATCCAGCATGTTCCTTGAGACTTCTGTCACAGAATCACAGAATGTGCTGAGTTGGAAGGGACCTCCAAAGGCCATCTACAGCAACAAGCAGGGCCATCACTCACCAGACCAGGTTGCCCAGAGCCCCATCCAGCCTGACTTTGAATGGCTCCGAGGATGGGGCCTCCACCACCTCTCTGGGCAGCCTGTTCCAGAGATCCCCCACGTTCAGATTCAAGAACTTGTTCCTCCTGTCCTGCCTCAGTCTGTCCTTTTCCAGCTTCAAACCATGACCCCTTGTCCTATCGTTTCTTGCTCTTGAGAACAGTCTTCCCCAGCCTTTTGACAGCCCCTTTCAGGGGTTGGAAGTTGCTGTAAGGTTCCCCCCAGAGTCTTCTCTCCAGGCTGAACAAACCCAACTCTCTCAGCCTGTCCTGCCATGTTTTGCAGTGTGGGGACTGTCCAGTTTCTGCAGCTTGGCACTGGAATGGCTGCTTGGGAGCCCTTTGCCCAATATTACTGAGCACTTGAAGTAAACCCCACTGGTATTTCTCACCCATGGGGTGTCACAGAACCCATTCCTGTTCCTTTTCTGTCTGCAGGTGACCAGAAATCCCATGCGGAGTGAAGGCTGCTGTAGGATCCTCAAAGCTCTTCGAGCAAACTCAGGCACTGCCATGGAGATCCTGGACCTGCCTGTAAGTTACACTAGAAAGAGAAAGGAAGTGTGGGCTGCCAGGGAGGTTCTGGTTCTGGTGTTGTTGCTGCCTGGTGAGGACTGGCTATGGGGAGGGAGGGACCCCACTTGAAGACACAAGCCCCATCCCCAGGTTGTTGTGTGTTTGCAGCGCTCAGTGCCCTTGGGATCAGTTAGTTGGCAACTGCTTTTAATTTCAGGCAGAGGACTCAGTCAGTAGTTTATTGCTGGGGATTGGAGTAGATGACCTTTGGAGGTCTCTTCCAACCCTGTGATTTGTCTCTCCTCACTCATTTGTCATTAGGCGACTACGTCTGAGGTGTTTACACAAGATCTGTTCACAGGTAGGGCTTTGCTCAGTGGTATTTAAGACAAAGTTAACATCCCAAAGTGTTGAGGTCTACTTGAGGATGAGGAAACTTAGACCTCATCACTGCTGACTGGATTGGTGGTACCACCATGACTGTGATTGTGAGATCAGAGGAAATAGTTGCCCTGCAGTGACCAGCTTATAGAGTTGAGATGGACCTCTGGAGATCACCCAGTCCAACCCCCCTGCCAGAGCAGAATCATATAATCATAGAACGTTGGAAGGGACCTCAAAAGATCGTCTAGTCCTATCTACAGTAGGACCACCTAGATCCAGTCACACAGGAACATATCCAGGCAGGCTTTAAACATCTCCAGAGAAGGAGACTCCACAACCTCCCTGGGGATCCCATTCCAGTGCTCTGTTACCCTCACTGTGAAGAAGTTCCTTCTCACATTTATGTGAAACCACCTATGTTCCAGCTGACACCCATTGCCCCTTGTCCTATCACTGGATGACACTGAGAAGAGCTGGCTCCATCCTTCTGACGCCCGCCCTTTCCATATTTATCGACATTAATGAGGTCATCCCTCAGTCTCCTTTTTTCCAAGCTAAAGAGACCCAGCTCACTCAGCCTTTCCTCATCACCCACTCCCTTCATCATCTCTGTGGCTCTGTGCTGGACTCTCTGCAAGCAGTTCTGTGTCCTTCTGGAACTGAGGGGCCCAGAACTGGACACAATATACCAGATGTGGTCTCACCAGGGCAGAGTAGAGATGGAAGAGAACCTCTCTCGATCTGCTAACCACCTCCCTTCTGATCCATCCCAGGATGCCTTTGGCCTTCCTAGAGCCAATCCCACAGGAACAGTCCAGGAGGGTTTGGGATGTCTCCAGAGCAGACACTCCACAACCTCTCTGGGCTCTGTTTCTCTCACCAGCTGGATCTTGTTCTTCTTGATCCTTTGCTATGAACAGTCCAACATCTGTGGTCCCACCCAGTGATCCTGGAAATGCTGGCCCTTCCGCTGTCATTCAGTGCCTGTCTCTTGTACCTCCCTCTCTCCAGCTGTTTTAGCCTTTTCTTCCTCCAGGCCATTCCTCTGATCCTCTTGCCTCTCCTGGCATTGGCCTCACTGTTTCTCTAGGTCTTTCTTCAATCTGTTTGCTCATTTTCCATCTCTATCCATCTCAGCTCTGCAGTGCAGTGAGGAAACCCCTGGCCCTCCTTTGTTTTCAGTGCTGCTTCCTCATCCCTTTAGCTCTTCTGCTTCCTCTCCTGGGAGCAGGATGCTATTGTTGCAGCACAGTAACATGGTCCTGTTGGCTAGCAGCCCTGCACCTCACAACCTCATGCCAGAACTGGGTTAAGAGACCCTGCTTTCTGAGGGAGGGGAAGTCATCACACGCGCCTGCTGACCTCTGGTGATCCTCCCCTTCAGGACATCCCTGTGAATGAAGAGCTGATGGGACTCCATGATGCTGTGAAAACACTTTTCCCACATCTTCTCCTTATGTATGATGGAAAGGTGAAGGAGCAGAGAAGTCAGTTCAAGTCTGAGCTTTGGCCTCAGCCTGCAGTGGGGAGTCATTCCTGGGACAGAGTGGGTTAACATGAGGGTCTCCGGGGCTGCTGCTTCTGTCACTGGGAAGGTTTTGGTCTTTTCATGTTAAGATTTCTGCTGCAGCCAGCTCTGAGCCTCTTCCACCATCCTCATGGCTCAGAATCCAGAGGCTTCTTTTCCATCATTGTCTGTCCTTACAGCTCCAGTCCTGGCTGTGACTGGAACTGTGTGTTGGTCCCCTTGCTTCCATCCACCTTATGGGGGATGGAGGCGACAGGTTGACTGGGAACAGGACAGACACTCAGTGGTACCTCAGCAGTGACCACAGCACACAGGCTGTAACTCTTCTCCCTTCCCTGGGGATTCGGTAATCCCAGTATCATCCAAGGGATCCTCCCTACACAATCTGAGAAACCCATGGTTCAGTGAAGGGGGGATCTGTGGGTTCTCTGAGGAGCCATGGGGGATAGTAGCTGTCTGGTGCCCTGTGGTTTATCTTATTCTTTTCTAGAGAAGCTTCTAGAAGCAGCAGACGAGCTGCAGCCCCTGGAGAAGAACTCCATACAGTTAGGATTTACCTTGCGGCCCTACAAACCTGCAAATTGTTGTATGGTTCTGTATCTAATAAACAACATCTGTACCTCGGCCTCATGCCTGTCTCTCACATCACCTGGAGAGATCTTCAGCATGCTAGGACATCTGTAGGTCTGGGGGGGTGTGAATATTGCAGAACCACCCTGACACCCACTTGGTGTCTAGGTGAGAGCTCTGTGTGCTAGACGCAGACGCTGTTACGGGGCCTGATGTAAACCAGTGTCACATTCTTTATTCACTGTAAATCAGTAAATCCCCACTTACTTTTTAAAAGATGAAGTCCCTACATCCTGTTTCTATTACATCCTGTGCCCCCAGCACCTCTGGTGCCCTCCGAAGAGATGCAATTTAAAATAATACTAAAAAATAAAGTGGATTAAAGGTTTGCATCCCCCAAGGCTGTCCCTGTTCAGCAGCTGGTGCAGCTAGAGAAGATCCACCTGCCCTGCCTTGACACATCTAATCCTTTAGTTGCTGGAGTGGTTCTAAGCTCAATCCAAGGATCAACATCCCATTGGGGAGCCCCAAAAGAGCAGATGAGCCAGCGGTGGGTTTTCATGGGGTGATCTAACTGGGAGAGAAGTTGAACAACTGGTCTGTGAACTGGGATACCAGTTCCAGGACTAAGCCTTTTATTTCAGTTACACAAATCCCTGTTAATTGCCACAAATGATCGTTCCTCATTTCGCTCAGTGGTCTTTTGAGGCCTTGAATTTCCTCACTCGCTTTCCCCTTTTTGGAGGAGCAGCCAGGTTGGGTTTCTGCAGGGCCCTGGAGCTGCTCCAGCTGCCTGATTGTCTCTGGAGAATGAGCTCCAGGCTTAATTCCCTTCAAAGCCCTTCTGTTGTAGGTTGTGCGGGCGATCACAGACGATTAAGCATTGTTTGGAGGGTCAGAGGAGCCTGCCACACAGCTTCTGGCCTCTCCCCAGTGCAGGAGGGAATGTTTTCATGGGCAATTTAATTCCCTTTACAATTCTGGGTGTGCTGCCATGTACAAAGGTGCCTCAGCTCTTGTCTCAGCAAGGATCAGGCCCTACAGTGCTTGATGCTGCTCTGAAGTGCAGCCTGGGCGGGGGGGGATGGTGAGAAGTCCACCATCATGGTGCCAGAGGAGGAGATGCCTCATGGCATCTGATGGACATTCCATAACCAGAGCTGACATCGCTGTGACGAGGCTTTTCCAATCTCTTGCCTGATCTCCCCCTTGACAAGTCTCTCACTTCTTGCCTTCATGGAATCCCAGACTGGGTTGGGTTGGGAGGGAGCTCAAAGCTCCCCCAGTGCCAACTTCCTGCCTTGGGCAGTGACACTTCTCATCAGACCAGGTTGCCCAGAGTCCTATCCAACATGGCCTTGAGCCTTCCTGCCTTTCAGGGCTGTGTGTTGGAGTCTCCTGATGGTCCCACACTGCCCAAGTTGATGGAATTCATTAGGGAATGTCTGCACTGCCTGGTGGGACAGGGATGGGGACCCTGCAGCAGCCTGGTTGCAGGGGCTGCTGAGACAGCACCTCCTAAGGTGCCTTGGATGCCCTGTGCTTGGCACTCTGGCAGGGGTTGTGCCAGCCTTTGCTGCGTGGCTGCTCTCCAGCTGGAGAAGGACACTCTGCTGCTGATGCCTCTTGCAGGGGATGAAGCCGGTGCTTACCTCATCCTCTGGCTGTCTCTGCAGGAGGAGGAGGAGGGGAGGGTGGCAGGGATAATGCTGGGATTACTTACAGCCCTGCAGCTCCTCTCTGCTGCTTTCAGAGCTGGGGAGGGATAATTCAGAAACTCAAGGCTCAGAAATGAGTTAATGAGGGTATGGAGCTGCTCTCTCCTAGGCACCAGCACCCCCCTCCTCTCCCATTACTTGGGGCTCCTCTTTTCTCCTTCTGTGAGCGTGGATGGGGCTCAGGTATCTGAGTGGGTCAGTACCAGCTTACTCCAGCATGACACTAGTGATTAAACTGGCTCCAAGGCCAGTGTGGGGCTGCACCTCCATCTCCCACCCCACTACACTTCCCAGAGCAGGAGTCTTGTGACCCCTGAGGGAACTCCTGCAGCTCAGGTGGGTGATGGCAACAAGAAGCCTTGTAGATGATCATCAGCTCCATCCTGTGCTTGGCCATCTCTGGAACTGCACTGGGAGCACTGAGCTGCACCTCAAGGCTGGGGGTGGAAGGACCCATCCCAGTCTCTACCAGTCAGGCTGCAGTGGGTCACACCCACAGTGGATTTTTCCCTCTAGTACAATCCCCCAACCCTGTTAGTGCCCCTCCACATTCATGGCCCTCCTCCTCCCCTTGCACCCGCTGTGCTGGAGCTCTCCTCCCATGGTCCAGCACACCAGTGCTGCCCCGGTGGTTCCTCTGCTAGTTCTCCCAGTTCCGCAGTGTCACTGGTGCAGCTGGGCCATCCCTGGCTGCTGTAGGTGAGGAATTATCATCCAAGGATCACATTAACCCTCTTAGCCCAGCCCAGGATGTCGTGTGCTCGAGTCACTCCCATCCTGTGGCCCCTAAAGCCCTTCCAGGTTCCTGAAGCCCCAGTCCCAGCTGTTAACACCAGTGACCCTTCCCGGTGAGGAGGAGCTCAGGGGCCGAGCCAGCTCGTTTGACTCAGAAAATAGGATTTGTTTTATTTTTTTGGATGTTTTAATCTGCTGTGAAGCTGTTCCCGCAGAGCAGCCAGCACTGCAGTAAAGCACAGGTGGCTGTAGCTCTCCCCATGCCCTATAAAAGGGGTTCTATGAGCTGCAGCAGGGTGGATCACTTTGAAATCCATCCGGATCGTGCGTAAGGGCTTCCAGATGGGGGAACTAGGGGGTTTTCCTATCTAGATGGCAGCTACAGGCTGCCATCTCAGGGCTCTGCTGACACTGCTTAATATGGATTTGTATGGTTTTTCTCCCTGCTGATCTAATTTTCAGTGACAAATGGTTGTAGGATGGATCCTTTGGCAGCAGCTGTGGACACCCCCGTTTTTGTTGGGGTGGGGGGTGTCTGTGCATCAGCAGACAAGACAATTTTAAAGTCAATGACTTCAGGCTTTGCGCCTGTGATGTGGCGGGGGTGACACAGACGAAGAGACCGATCTGGTAATCCTATTAAAAATAAATAAATAAATAAACAAACAAACCCACAAGTGCTCTTGGCCTCTCAGTAATGCCAGTTCAATCCTTTAATTCCCAGCCAGCTGCATCCCTGTTGCTCCCAGCCTGGCTGCGTGGAGGGGGTAGCTGTGTGTGTGGGGTACCCTACACTGGCTCTCGCTGACAGTCCTTTGCAGCTCTTACCACTGAGGATTTTAAGACCGATCGATGTGGTTCTGAGGCTCATATGCTGGCTTTTGGGTCTGCACCAGTTCAGGGGCTGCCCCAGAGCCCCTGCTAGGTGAGCCTGGCACTGGCCCAGCTTGCTTGTGATGGTTCCATTGACTTTATTCTGTTCAGAGACCGTAAAAGAGCTTTGAACTGCTCTGTGAGGGCTTCACAGCTCTTCGCCAGCCCTGCTCTCTAGTTTCTGAGACATCTCCAAAGTCCTTCCTACTCACCATTCCCCTGCAGGCCATGGATTTAGAGCTGATTAACAGCCCAGAACTGGGAAGGAGAGGGCAGGCTATTTTTTTAACAAAGAATGACTCTGTCATCATGGGAACGCAACTTCCCTGGTGAACAGCAAAGATGATCTCTCATCTGGGCAGCTTGTCCCTGAGGGAGTCATCCTGGAGAAGGCTCTTTGGGGACCTTGGAGCAGCTTCCAGCTCCTGAAGGGACTCCAGGAAAGCTGGAGAGGGACTTTTTCCAATTGACTGAGGTCACAGGACAAGGAGGATGGGTTCAAGCTCAAAGAGAGGAGATTGAGATGTGAGGCAGAAATCCTCCTCTGTAAGAGGGCTGAGGCCCTGGAACAGGTTGCCCAGGGAGGTTGGGGTTGCTCCATCCATGGCAGTGTCCAAGGTCAGGTTGGATGGGGCTGTGGGCACCCTGGTCTGGTGAGAGGTGTTGTTGCCCATGATATGGGGTTGGGGCTGGGGTGAGGTCTGAGCTCCCTTCCAACCTAAACCAGTCTGTGATGGGGGTATCCACAGCTGACTTCAAGCGACTCACATGTTAGCTCCCATTATCAGTGCTGGTTTATGCCTCTTCTCACCTGTTCATCTCTAGGGAACCTGCCCTGTTGCTGCTGGCAAAGTGATTCAGCCTGGTTGGGTAGACACTGTTATATTTAATACGTAAAGCTCCAGTTTCTGGGTCAGTTTCTGTGGGGGCAGCAGGAAAGTGGCTACAGGGTTGGCAGTGGGCAGCCTGACCCCCCTTCCCCAGGCTTTTGGGGTTTCCTAAACATCAGCTGAGGATTCCACTTCCCCCGTGAACCCTTGGTGAGGAACACAGAGCACAGACACCCAGAGCCATCACAGAACTGGTGTTTATGAGGGTGACCAAGGCAGCAACTACACAGGTGCCAAGCAGGACCACAGCGCAGTGGGGACCAGCTGCTCTGATGACAGCAGCGGCAGCGCGAGGATGAGGTGGGAAGCACTGGCAGGCAAAGGGTTCACCAGGGAGCTGCAGTGTTGCACAGAGACCCCCCTCCATGATCCCTATAGGAGTCCCCACCCAAGAACTGGCCAGCAGGGAGCAAAGGGAGCAACATGTCCACAGTCCCTTGCCAAGATGCAGCAGGGCTGTTGGGAGCAGGGTGTCCATGCTGCAAGGTCCGAGAGTTCCACAATCTCATGCCTGTTTCCGCCGTGTATTTCTTCCAAAAAATGCTACTTCCCACCCCTTTCCCTCCCACCCCTTTCCCT
>JAOXOE010027047.1:0-58801 GCA_028565055.1 Phoeniculus purpureus
GGGGCACCCAGTGACAGGACAAGGGGCAGCAGGTGTGAGCTGGAGCAGAGGAGGTTCCACATCAGTGTGAGAAGGAATCTCTTCGCAGTGAGGGTGACAGAGTGGCTGCCCAGGGAGTTTGTGGAGTCTCCTTGTCTAGAGACATTTCAAGCCCACCTGGCCATGTTCCTGTTCAACTGGATTGAGGGGATCCTGCTGTGGCAGGGGGATGGGACTGGATGATCTTCCGAGGTCCCTTCCAATCCCTAATGTTCTGTGATTCACTGGGTGTTATGGGGCTTTTTTTAGGGCAACATCAGTGCCTGGAGCAGGAGGGAAGAAGTTTAGGGAAAACCCACCCCAAAGAGCATCAACAAATGGAAGAGACAGATCTTGAGCGCTTCTAGTAGGAACCATGAAAGGGTTAGGGTTGAATTTTGGGGCTTGAGGGGTGACAGTCGTGGGTGCAAGCAAGAATTTAGAGGTAACTCTGAGGTTTCCCCTACTGACTCCCTTTCCTCACCCATGAGGACTGATGTTGGGTGAAGAACTGTTGGTAAGAAGACTGTTAAACCTGACCCTAACAAGGCTGTTATCAGCTCTGTTTGTTATTTAGCAGCAGAAGGAGAGAATTAGATATTCAGGGCTTTTTTTTCACTGGCAGAAGAAATCTCTTCTTGTCTTTGAAACAGCTGAGCAATGGATTCTGCTGTAATCAGAGCATCAGCCAAGAAACCCCATGTCAGTGTTGGCATGGAACACGTGCTGGAAATCTGCGCTTTGACTTCAGCTACAGCGAGAAAAAAAGAGAAGAAGATGTTCAAACCGAGTGCAAACAGCACCGATTTCTTCTATGGATGGGTGTCACTGCAAAGAAAACAATCAACAACGGCGACTCGTTCAAGAGATCGCCAAGGTTTTCTAACTGGGGAGGGGCATCTTGTGGGATCTACTGAGAAATGTGGAGTTTTTCTCCATAAATTTTCTCTTGGAATTATAACAACAACCTGAAGGTTTGAGGACTCTATGTGGACTCCTACCCATGGCAAGCTCCTCTCCTTAATCTACAGTGAGGAAAGAGAGTAGAGGGCTCAAGTGCTGGTGGGATCTCCTGATCGTCATGGAAATGCTGCTCAATCAAAGAGAAACATTGAATCGTTTAGGTTGGAGAAGATCTTCAAGCTCATCAAGTCCAAACATCAATCCAACTGTCCTAACCCACCGCTAAACCCTTTCCCTGAGCACCAGATCTCTACATCCAGGGATGGCGATTCAACTCCCTCCCTGGGCAGCCTGTTCCAAGTCCTGATGACCCTTTCCAGGAAGAAGTTTCTCCTCATGGCCAACCTAAATGTTCAGTTCAGGGCTGCTGAGCTCCAGCAGCATCCTTCTGCACCTGGATCTTCTTGTCTTCTCACAGGCTTCAACCTTGGCAAGATGTCTCCCAGTGAAGAAGTCAACGTAGACCTACCTGGAGCCATGGTGACATGATGGAGGTTGGACCAAATGACTTTTAAAAGTCCCATTCATCCCAAACTGTTGTGTGATTCCATGACCTGACCCTGCAGTGACCCAGTGAAGGTCATGACATCCAACCACGTTGCTACAGTCTCACTGCTCTGAGGGCTCCTGCATATCTACAGGTGCTCAGGCTAAGTCTGGAACCACTAAACTTCTAAATCCCAAAGGAAAAGGGGTGAATGGAGCAAAGAGAATCTCTAATGAGAGCGGTTTGTGCAGGAGATGACCAGTAAATCCGTATCTACAGTTGGGAGACATCAGCTCATCGTAGATCATTGCCGCGAGCTGCTTTCTCTCGCGAGCTGCGTCCTGGCTGCATTAGAACAGAGTGCAGCAGGGTTGTTTGATTTCTTCCCCATTTTATTTGAAGCCCAGGCTCATTTGCACAGGCTCTGAAACGAGCCTCGTCTCCTGTGGAGACGTGAACCTTTACAACTCCCGCGGTGCACTGCAAGCTCAGTGCACTCAGGGTCGCTTGGGATGCACAACGCCAGCCTGCTCCGTGTAGTCCGGATGATTGTTATTGAGGTTACAAAAAGCAGCCAAACCCAGGGGGGCCAGGAAAGCCCCTGGGTTGTGGAAAATGAAGTGTCAGACATCTGGAGAAATGAATAAATAATGAAGCACTGCGACTGGATGATCCTTCAAGGTCCCTTCCAATCCCTAATGTTCTGTGACTGAAGATGCTCGATGCCCTTAATGCACCAGGAGGGTTAACTTGTGTGGGGCTAACGCTGAGGCGGCTCGTATACGCTCACACAAAGATGACAATGGATGTTCTAACACAAGGAGAAGTTGTGTTTCCCTTTGCACTGAATAAATCTTTCATCCAAGCAAACTAGGGGGATTGGACTGGATGATCTTTCGAGGTCCCTTCCAATCCCTAACGTTCTGTGATTCTGTGAAATACACAGCTGTTGAGCTGAGTCCCTTGGCTGTTTAGCTCTTTGCAGCACCCAGAAGCCAAATCAAAACTGTTGTGTCCATCTTTCACCTTGAAACACAACTATGGCTCCTTTTCTTTTGGATGTTGAGTGAATAGAAAGGAAACCAAAATGATTCCCGGTTCTCTCTACTCCTGCATGTGAGTACAAGGGGGGCTAAATTCATTTTGATGTTAGGATCCTCTTAAAATCCACCTGGCAACTGATGGCGGGGAGCTGAGCAAGATTTCTTCATTGTGAGGAATCACAGAACATTAGGGATTGGAAGGGACCTTGAAAGATCATCTACAGGTTGCTTAAAGATCTGTGGCTGTCCCATCTTGGGTTGGTTCAACTGGAAGGGTTCCAGGTCAGGTTCGGTAAGGCTTTGGGCAACGTGATGTGCTGATCTCTACCCACAGTAGAATGAGATGATCTTTAAGGTCCCTTCCAATCTGAATGATTCTATGGTTCTACGATACCCAGATGACAAACATCCTGTTGCCTGGGAGTAATTTCCTCCCAAACTAAGCAGTTCTATGATTCTACAGCACCCGTATCGCAAACATCCCGTTGCCTGGGAGTAATTTCCTTCCAATCCAAATGGTTCTATGATTCTACGATACCCAGATCACTCCAGTTGCCTGGGATTCATTTCTCCAGCCTCTCTCAGACAGCAAATTTGGGGAGAAATTAAGATGGGAAATAATTGCAGAGCCATCAGGATTTGTTAAGTGACAGAGAGTTTTCAAAGGCAAGAAAGAAAATCAACGGTCCCCGGAGTCTGCGAGTGAGAGAGAGAGAGAGAAAATTGTTAGTGTTGGGCTTTCTAATGGGAGTTGGGAGGGAAACAATGAGCTGCATAAAATCCATCGTATTTTGGGTTGATTTTTTCTGCTCTTTCATTTCAAGGGAAGCAAACAAACCAAAACTATGCGGAAAAAACTTTCAGTTCCCTTTTCACAGAATCACAGAACATTAAGGATTGGAAGGGATCTCGAAAGATCATCCAATCCAATCCCCCCACAACAGCAGGATCCCCTAGATCCAGTGGCACAGGAACTTACCAAGGTGGGCTTCAAACGTCTCCAGAAAAGGAGACTCCACAACCTCCCTGGGCAGCCCCTTCATGTCTTTGTTACCATTCCCAAGATAAAACAAAGTAAAGAACCTTCTTCCTCTCATTTTGTAATCAAACTAAAGGCTTTTTTTTTTGTGCCTCATCTGCATTTAAGGGTCAAATTCAATCTGATCTGCAGTTAAGGTCAAGGTGAGGTTGATGGAATCCTACTGGTGCAGTAGAAATTCACCTCTAAATGCTTCTTCTTTGCTCTCTCTTGATTCTTTGCAAGGTTTTATTCTTTGAATAATCATAGAATCATCCAAGCTGGAAAAACAAAGGACACAACCAGCTCTTAAAGCCCCCCAGGATCAAACATCAGTTGGATGCCTTGACACGAGAAGCCGGATAACCTGGCAGTTCCTTGAGTAACAACCAAGGTAGATCACGGAATCACAGCGTCATTCAGGTTGGAAAAGACCCTTGGGATCATTGAGTCCAACCATCAACGTTACAAGTTCACCCCTAAACCAGATTTCCCACCACTACATCTAAGTGTCTTTTAAACTCATTCAGGATGGGGAGTCAACTGCAGCAGTCTGAGAGGTCTGACATCTGCACCAACACACCGGCATCAAGGGGCACGAAGACGCCACCACCGTCATGAATACCAATCTCCGTGCAGAGCCCCTCGCCCTGCTCCATACAGATCAGGGCAGCTCCAGCAGCCCCCCTGCAGCATCATTTAATGACCGACTGCTGTGAGTTGTTAATAGACTCTCATTATTCATACGGCAGCTCTAATTCTCCAAACTACTAATTAAGCCGAAATCGCTCAAATCCATTAGATTTTCTTTTTGGAGCTCAAGTTTTCAGCTGTTTTTAGCTCTGGGGCTCGAGGAGAGGGAGAAACTTTGCAGAAGTCTTGGTTGGGTTTGGCTGCCTATTAACATACTTTGCTTTCACTGCTGGGCTGAGAGGATCAAAAGGTTCAAGTTGATTCTGATTGTTTAACTTCTCCAGTGAAGTGATCCTGCTGTGGCAGCGGGATTGGACTAGATGATCTTTCGGGTCCCTTCCAATCCCTAATGATCCTATGATTCTAAGTTCAAAAGAGACCTGTAAGGCAGATTCCGAGATGCGTGCTCCAGCTTCCCAACCTAACTCTTTCAAAAGAGGAAGCACGCAGATTCCTGAGCTTGACGAGGTGAAGGCGGCTCTTCCTCAGGTCACAGGAAGGACAGATGTGCTTAGAAACTCCTTCTAAAATCACCCCTTGTCCTTCTCCTGGCACAGACGTCAGCAAGGAAGAAGGGATGGGCTTAGAAGAACAAAATCTACACTTCTCCAAGACTCTGGCAGAGCTTCCCCATTGTATTCTGGATTTAAATGGTTTGAAGAGCTGGAAAGTCATCATTTCTTACTATAGATTTACTCATGGAAAGGCACAGGGTATTTTACAGATGGAAGTGTCGATGGAACAGGCTGCCCAAAGATGGTGCAGATGCTCCATCACTGGATGAAGGTTGGCAACTTGTAGGAGGTTAGTGTTAGCTGCCTACAGCAGCTACATTGAACTAGATGATGTTTAAAGTCTCTTTCAATCACACATTGGAATATGTGACCAAATTTCCAAGCCACTCATTAAACCTGAGTGCTAGGAGCTACTCGAAGTCCTATGCAAACTCTTCCAGCCCCTGATTTCAGAACCAGCCCAAGCGAATCTCCCTGGCATCAACCCTCCCTTATCTATGCAACCTGTATTCTGTGAGTAAGCTTTAAACCACGGAGATGAGCTCAGCCGCTTCATTACTACACTCGATGCTTTCCGACTTGGATTTGGTTGCTGTTTATGCGTCAAAGAGCAGCCCTGGCATCCGTGACTCTCCCAATGTTGTTAAACTGCCCGTTAATCAGCCAATAACCAACCACCAGCCAGGAATTCACCAAGTATTTGAACTATAAATGGGTTTTCAGGTTAAAATTATTCATTTGAGAGTCAGTCATGCTACGGAAAAGGGGGAATGAGAGCCAGGGGGGCGATACCAGCTCCTAAAATTTATGAGGCTGCCAGCAAACCTCTTTTAGATAGAAAAGACAACAGATTCTTCACTGCCAGGGCTGAGGTCTCTCTGGGTGTCCTCATCGTCTTCTGCACCGATGGTGAGTGTCTCTGAGGCAATAAGACCACTCAGTCATGAGCAAATCACTCTCTTTAATTCAATCCAGAGGACAAGTGGTAGCTCTCTATAGCCACTTTTGAGCTGATCGTCACACAGAATCAAGCTCTCCATCACCATTATGAAAGACTGAGTCTTTTTCTTTGCCTTCTTGACGTGATTTATGCAGTAGTTCAAGTCAAACAGTCAGCTGAGTGCTGTGCCAGCTCAGGTAGGGGCTGCCGCGGCCACTGAATAAAGGGTTTATTGAAGGAATTAAGCGATTAAGAACCCGAAACGCAATGCAAAGCTGCGGAGTTGTGTTTCATTTGAACTATCATGAGGGAAAGAGTGAAAAGCAGGTCACCCCACGAGCATGTAGTCTCCAGCCTTGCCCTGTGGGCTATCAACTTAAGGAGCTTGTCTGTTGCTCCAAAGCCTTGGGCTTTCAAGTAGGGTTTTGAAAGGATTTAGGATTACGAAGGTGCAGTGAAGTGGTTAATAGGATTTCTAAAGACACTTGGAGATCTGACTCTCATCCAAAGCACTGCCCAGAAAGTAGTTTGGGTCAATCATTAGCAGCAAACTGTAGGTGTGAAGGTGTTTGGAGGGTTGTAATCACATCTAGAACGGTGAATCTTCATGGAATCACAGAACATTAAGGATTGGAAGGGACCTTGAAAGATCATCTAGTCCAACCACCCCGTCACAGCAAGATTGATGCTTTAACAACAGGCACTATGACCTAATTACAGCTACAGGCATCCACCATGGTCAAAGGGATCAAAAATAAGATGATGGAGCTGCTGAACGGGCTAACTATCCTTGTTGTTGCCTTTTGCTGTGCGATGGACTAGAGAAGGAACACGGGGCGGTATTGCTCAAACCTAGGTGACTCAGTTAACCATCTGAAGTAGAGTGCAAGAAGTCAAGAGAGTAGGGTGAAACAAATGTAGAGAGCAGGGTGAAACAAATCTAGAGAGCAGGGAACAAGTCTAGAGTAGGGTAAAACCAATCTAGAGAGCAGTGTAAAACAAGTCCAGAGAGTAGGGAAAACAAGTCGAGAGAGGAGGGTAAAACAAGTCTAGAGAGCAGAGTCAAACGCCTCTAGAGAGTTGGGTACAACAAATCTAGAGAGAATCACAGAACCTTAGGGACTGGAAGGGACCTTGAAAGATCATCCAGTCCAATCCTCCTGCCACAGCAGGATCACCTAGAAAAGATTAGACAAATTTATGATGTCAGATTGGTTTTGAGCTGAGAGGAGCAAAATAACCCCCAGGATGGACCTGGATGATGGGGTTTGAACAATCTGCAAGTGAAAGCAGTGACTCTAAGTGAGCGACGAGTAGGACGTGTGAGAGGCAGCTGCTGTCAAACCAATCTCACTATTCGTCAAGGTGAAGTATCTCCCACTCCGGAACGAAAGTGCTACAGAGGGTTTGCAGTCTGCTTCCAAATCCCACACAAAAGAACAATGAGAAGAGCTGCGGTGAACCCAGGCGAGGTCAAAAACCCCCAATCTTTTCAGCTCCAAAAACATCACAGACCCGCAAGAGGCGACATGGGGTGACCTCTCCCCAGTCTCTCTCTAGACAAAAGAGAGCTGAGGAGCCGAGAGGAAGTGATTGCTGAAAGGCAACGGCATCAAAAGCCGCAAGGTCTTTGGAAGGGAAAGAAAAACTCATTGAAGTTTCACATTTATTTCTGTTCCAGGCTTCCCGGTGCTTCTCTGTATCGTGTTTACCCCTTGTGTAGTTTTACACCAGGTAGGACAAGTCCATGCGAGCAGGAGATATTTTTTCTCCTCATTGCTGCCCCGAAGCCCCTTTTGATTCAGAACCTTAGTGAAAGTAACTACCTCACCAGTTTATTGTCTCATAAAGGTCTAGGGGATCCTGCTGTGGCAGGGGGATTGGACTGGATGATCTTTTGAGGTCCCTTCCAATCCCTAATGGTTCTATGATTGTATGGCTTGTTCACTTATCCAGGAACTCTCAGAGATAAGTTGAGGTGCCAGTTTATATTAAGACAACTTCAGCAATCTCTAGCGGCTGCATACGCCTAATTTATTCAGACACTTTTGTACTTGTTTTCCCCCCAATATGGCAAATGTCCTTACCCTTGTTTAAAAATTAATCATTTATACGGAGAATCACAGAATTGTTGAGGCTGGAAAGACCTCTGAGGTCATCAAGCCCAGTCTATTATCTGTCATTAATCTTTATGTGCACAGAAAGAAAGTAGAAAAACAAATCATCAAATATTTCACTCAGCTCTGGTGTCTGTTGTTTGTGCCTCTGCCCCTCTCTAACTTCTTAGTACTTATGAAACCTCTTTTTTCCTTCCTATGTGTCATATGAGCAATGGCTAAGGGATCTGGGACTGTTTGGTCTGGAGGAGATTGGAGGGGAGACCTTATTGATCTCTACATCTACTTGAAAGGAGGTTGTAGAGAGGCAGGGATCGGTCTGTTCTCCCCAGCGGCCAGTGATAGGAGGAGAGGAAATGGCCTAAGCTGTGCCAGGGGTGGTTCAGATTGGATGTGAGGAAGAGTTTCTTCCCTGAAAGGGCTGTCAGGCCCTGGAATAGCCTTTCCAGGGAGGGCGTTGAGTCCATCCCTGAAGGTGTTGAAGAGAAGGGTAGATGTTGCACTGGAGGACAGGGTTTAGTGGTGCTGATAGGGCTGGCAAATGGTTGGACTTGATGATCTTGAAGGTCTCTTCCAGCTGAAACTATTCTATGATTATATGATTCCATTTCTTCCAAAACCTCTTTCATGCTGCAGGAAAGTCGTAATTCATTTTGTTAACTTAGTCTTCCAAGTTTTGTCCTTGGATGTTTAGGCTACTGTTTTATTACTCATCTCACTTTCATGCCCTTGCTTTCACGCTTTGTAGGGCTTCCTCTTTGATATTCAGGTCACTGGAGAATTCCTGATACAGCTGTACTGGTCTCTTACTACTTACTTATCTGCCTTCCATATCAGGATGGTTTGTGGATGCATCTACAGCGCTCTTTGATTTACTCACAGGTTTATCCTCCCTATAATTTCTTCACACAGGATAATTCCCGGCAGCACTCGGAATTGCTGTGGTATGCAGCGGTCACTGTTTAAAACCAGCTTCATTTAAAAACAGACCATTGCTGGCATGTTTAATCTGACAATTTTCACACGAGGAAAAGAACAGCTTTAAAATAGATAACGTGCGTCTCTAAGCAACTTCATTACATCCCATTTTAAAGAACTACTTCACCAATGGAAAAAAAAAAGGCATGTCAGGGTTTTGGCACGATGATTTATGATTCTGTCACAGTGACAGATGTTCTTCATCTATCTCTGACATAGTAATCTGGAAATAATGTGCTTTTTTCCATGTTTGCTGGTAAAAAGCAATGCACTGTATAAATACATTGTCTTCAAGGCCTTGCCCTGCATCAGCTTGGAGAACTGGTCTGGTTTTGAGATGAGTTCTGCAGCAGAACCACTTTAGTCGTGACACTGCACGACAAAACTCGCGCTGCAGTCCTAGCTGGGCCCCCTTACTGGATGCTTACCAGGCTGCTACACTTAAATCCAGCGAGGATCTGGCATGCTGCTGTGCTCCTCTGAATCTTGGCACACTTCAGCCATCGTCTCCATCTTTGGCATCTTGATTCAGCCTACAGGCTAAGACTGCTGAGCTTAAGCACCCCTTGTCTGCATTCAGGATTTATTACCCATATCTCTTGGCAGCTGAGATGCTGAATTCAAGCCTAGTGGGAGAGAAAAATCACTGAAGTATGAACAGAAAAAGGCACCGACTCGTGGAGGAGGAGAGGCATCAAGCTGTACCAGCAAGGAATTTCTTGCTGCCACTCACCACCTCACTCATAGCTGTTCAAAACCCCGCTCTCAAGCCCTTTCTTAGGTCCAAGAATTGCACTTGTGCCCATGTTACGGACTGCTGAAGAAAGCTGAAGGTCCAAGGGTTTAGTTTAATCAATTGTGGACCATGAATACCTGTACACATCCTTCTTGCAGGTTTGCTGATGCAGAGGAATTACATTAAAGGTTTCTACCAGCACAGTTCTATCACCCAGGGATTGCACTTCACAGCTCGGCCGTGTTGATAGACATACCTAGGGTTCAAACCTTCCCTAAACACGTCTTAGATTTGCTGCAACAGGGTGCTTTCTAACAAACCTTGGTTATTATTGATTTCTTATTAGGAGGGCATTGCTCTGCAGTCCACATCTCTGCTAGTTATGTGTACTGGCTAATCTTGTTCAGCTCTGACCTGTCAGAAAAAGGTGCAGGGAACCATCATTTCATTAAAGGAAGAAGGCACTTTTACCAGATAGGACTTCACAACCAGTCTTTGCAGGTCAGTATTTCCCAGGCTCCTGCTTTCTACCTCTTTTAAAAATGGGTGTGATGTCTCCCTTCTTCCATTCTCTAGGGACGCCACTTGGCTGCCATGACTTTTCAAATGTCATGGAATGGCTTGGTGACCGCATCAGCCAATTCCCTTAAGACTCTGGGATGCATCTCAGTGGGTCTCATCAACTTACGTATGTCCAGGTTTATCAGGTGGTCTCGAACCTGATCTTCACTTAAAATGGAAGGGGTTTTATCTCCATGGGTTCCATCTTGTTGGCTATCCAGTGGGGAGATGTGGAGAGAGAAGACTGAGGCAAAAGAGTTGTTGAATACCTCAGCCTTCTTCTCACCTGTTGTTACTAGTTCACCACTCTTACTCAGGAGAGGGCATACGATATCCTTCACCTTCTGTTTTTTGATCGATGCACTCGTAGATGCCCTTTTTGGTATTCTGTGCATCCCTGGCCAAGTTCAGCTCCAGCTGTGTCTTTGCCTTCCTGTCCCCATCTTTAAACAGTGTTCCGACACTCTTCCTAGAGCACTTGTCACAGTTTCCACTGTCTGTGCAGCTCCTTCTTATCTTTCAATCTGATCAGCAGGACTTGACTCAACTATGCTGGTCTTTTTTTCCTCCCTTGTTTGATTTCTTACACACAGGAATCAAGAGTTCTTCCACTCTGTGGAGGGTGTCCTTAAAGATGTGCCAGCTCTCCTCTGCTTCTCCAGACTGGTGCTATATTTTAATGAACATCTTAGTAAGTGAGGCTTATCATTTTGATAAACTGGTCCAGGGGATGCTTCAAATAAAGATAACGATTTTGCACTGAGGGAACAGAAGATGCTGATGCATCTTTCTCTACTCTAATTTATATTAAAATACAGGCAATCCAGATTCTGAATTTAAAGACTGATTTCCTGATTATTACCAACAGTGGATGACACTGCTACATTGTAGGGCTGTAGCATCACAGATTGAATTAAACCAAGCCTGCTCTGATTATTTCTGCCACACAACTGATAGTATGATGCCTGGTAGGTAGAAAGTATCTACTACAGAAGGTGTCTGAAGCCTTCATGTAGAGGGAATTTCATTAACAAAAGGCAATAGATGGCCAACAGAAACAAACTCAAATGTGTGTGCTCAGGCATGATGGGATTCAGGCCAGTCTGGTAGCTAGAGAGGCATGAGGGTTGCTCTGCACCACTGCCTATAACCCCTGGCCCATGTCTAAAACAGTCACACAGCTCCCAGACCACATCTGGTACACAGGACACAGCTGCAGAACAAGGGAAGAGAAATTTGGTTCTAGCCATGACTGTCCACGTGGACATGGTTTGAGATACTCAACCAGCAGCTAAACTTGGAAAAACAGAACATGCAAGAAAATTGCTTGTATGAAAGCCACACAAGGGCTTCTTGTCGAGATGATAGAGCTTATCAGTGTCAGTTCTACAGAGCTACAGACAACTGCACAGCTGAAGTCTCAAGGCTCTTCTGTAGGGTCTATGAAATGAACTGAAGTCAACCTTTAGGCAACAGATATGCAAACAATTCCTAAACACAAAATCTAGCTTCACAGATGGTTACTCTTTCCTCCGTTCCTCAGGGCTGCAAACATTTCAGTATATTTGGTGATTTTTCGTAAAAAAAACTAGGTACAAGTGACATTGTTCAAAGATTTATACTTGCAAAATTAATACAGCTGCCAGCTTGCACAAACTTAGTTCAGTTTGAAATATTTACAACATGGCAGAAAAGCAAATTATGAGCCGAGTTGTTTGTGTTGCTGCAAAGCTGTCCTGTTCAGAGAACATTTGTTTTAGTTTTCTCCATTTTGCAGACAGCCAAATAAGCAGCAATGATATTACTGCTGTTGAACCTTTTTTGTACTTTAAACCTAAGGAAATAATCACAATACAGCTTGTGATAATAATTCTTGATCATGGTCATTCACATACCCTACAATGGCAACCGTTCTGTCTATTGTAGTCATTTGATTCATAGCGATAGGTTAGCCACCAGAGACCTGGTCTGCATTGGTCAACCTAGGTCAAGGGTCTCACCTGCATCCCCATGGAGTTTGTGCACAGCTAGGAAAACACCCATAACTGGAGTCAAGTCTTTGTGCTTCACAAAGCTCATCATAGAATCACAGACTCACAGAACATCAGGGATGGGAAGGGACCTCAAAAGATCATCTAGTCCAATCCCCCCACTACAGCAGGACCACCTAGACCAAGTCACACAGGGACATAGCCAGGTGGGTTTTAAACATCTCCAGAGAAGGGGACTCCACAACCCCCCTGGGCAGCCCATTCCAGTGCTCTGTCACCCTCACTGTGAAGAAGTTCCTTTTCCTCCATAGGAGGTTTATGTGGAACCTCCTATGTTCCACTCCCTCCATCTGGTAGCATGATGACCAAAAGCTCCTTTCAACCTACATGCAGGAAAGGCATAACTAAGAGACCTGGGTCTTTTTAGCTTGCAGAAGACTGAGGGCAGATCTTAACAGTCATAGAATCATTTTGGCTGGAAAGGACCTTCAGGATCACCAAGTCCAACCTTCACCCCAGCATCTCCATAACCACTAGACCATGGCCTCAAGTACTGGATCTACGAAGTTTCTAAACACCTTCGGGGATGGTGATTCTACCACTGGGCAGCCTGTTCCAGTGCCCAACCACTCTCTCAGAAAACAATTTCTTCTTAAGATCCAACATAAACCTCCCCAGAGGCAACCTGAGGCCACTTCCTCTCACCCTGTAATTATTAATTTGGTCTCTTTGGTAGTTGTACAGAGCAATAATGTCTCCTCTTGGCCTTCTGTTCTCTAGACTAAACAACCCTGGATCCTTCAGCTGCTCTTCATAAGGCATTTATATTTAGAAATATCTAAAGGGCAGATATTGGGATGAGGGGGTAGTCTTTTTTTAGTACTGCCTAGCAACAGGACAAGGAGTGGCCAGCACAAGCCGGAACAGAGGAAGTTCATCTAAACACGAGGAACTTGCTTACTTTGAGAGTGGCAGAGCACTGGAACAGGCTGTCCAGAGAGGTTGTATAGTTTTCTTCTCTGGAGATATTCAAAACCTGCCTGGATGCAGTCCTGTGCAACCTGGTCTGGGTGAACCTGCTCTGGCAAGGGGGTGGACTAGACGAGCTCCAGAGTTCCCATCCAGCCCCTACCATTCCATTAATCTGTGATTCTGTGACCGTCCCACCCCAAAGGAATGAGTGACCAAGGAGTAACAGTCAGACTGCAAGACTCTAAAGGATGACAGCTACTCACTTGGGCATGGCTATGGTGTCTAAAAACTCATGTGAGGGTGGCAAAAGTATGGCACCAACTCACAGAAGAGGACCTTGATTGTAGGGATATATTTTATAGAGAATGGGCATGTGAGCAATCCCAGCTGTGTGAGCTTAGCCAGAGTCTGAGCTAAGGGCTTTGCAGCCTGCTCGGAGACTTTCTCAAGGTCAGCGATGTGCAGTTCTGTGAGAGAGCTGGCACGTAGAGGGAGAACAACAGGCTGTGGAATGAAAACTAACTCGTTCATGGGACAGACGTACTTAACCAATAGCAGTAGCTTTTAAGACATATGGACAGATCAGCAATGCACTTCTATCGCATGAACCGCCCGGCTGTGTATAAAAGGGCTAAGCTGACACTTAATAAACAGCATTCGCTTGATCATATTGATCGTCACGCGTCTGTCCGTTTTGTACTCCCGGGACTTGGTCATGTTCATCATCCAAATCTCTTGCATCTACCACTGGTTACTCTATAAGTCTGCTGTTGTCAGTGTAGTTCAATTCACTATATTTAAGATTCATGTCCTACATTCAGAAAACACCGTAGTATTTGAGCCTCAACAATGTATTATGGAAGGATAATGGTATTTAAATACTCTTTCAGACCAAGGACATCCAACTGCTCAAACAAGATCTTCTCAGTGCATTGCGTATTGTCCCAGAAAAACAGAGCTTATAACGCTGTCATTACAACGGCAGGTCAGCCCCCTGACTAATCTAATCCAGTAGGAAGCCTCAGGTGAAGAACAATTCCAAATATCCATGAGTAAGTCTTGTGACTCAACTGCTATTTGAATAATTGGAGGTGGCTGAATATACATTGCTGGAAATCTGTTAGGCAGTGGTGATCTTTTAGCACATCTCCGTAAAGCTGCCAGCTCTGACACAATTAAAATTGTGTAGTGTGTTGTGTCAAATCACCCTTTCAGCTACAACAGCTCAAATCTACTACTTCACTGAAGTCCAGTGGTCTTCCTTTCGAATTACATGTTTACCCCATGAGCAGCCTACTGAAAACAGAACCAGAGAAAAGAGCTAAAAAAATTTGAAAATTATTATCTGTTTTTACCTTTTTAACTCAGAGACTAATAACTTACAAAGACAGAAGCCAGCAGCTCACTCACTGACCATCACTTCTATGCTTGATTGTTGTCTGAAGAAGACAACTTCCATTTCCTGGAAGTGCTACTGCCTACTCAAGTCCTGCTCTAAGAGAACCTTCCAGCGGGTGACTTTGCTACAGACAAAAAAACCCCAGGCAGAAGGCATGTAACTGTAAGGCAATATTTTTGTATTGTTAATGTGTGTTAATTGAGGCTGGAATAGACATCTGAGGTCATCAAGCCCAGCCCATGACCTGGCACTACCACATCAGCCAGACCAGGGCACTAAGGGCCACATCCAGTCTGTCCTTAAACACCTCCAGGAATGGGGACTCCATCACTGCCCTGGGCAGTCCGTTCCAGTGCCTGGTCACCCTTTCCATGAGGAAGGGCTTCCTAATATCCAACTTGATCCTCCCCTGGTGCAACTTCAGGCCCTGATCTCTCATCCTGTTGCTAGTTGCCTGGAAGAAGAGCCTGACCCCCACCTGACTACAACTTCCTTTCAGGCAGTTGTGGAGAAGGACAAGGTCCCGAGTGTCCTCCAGGCTAAACACACCCAGTTCCCTCAACTTCTCCTCATCAGACTTTCCTCCAGTCCCTTCATCAGCCTTGATGCTCTTCTGGACTTGCTCCAGTGCCTCAATCTCTTTCTTGAAGTGATGCCTCACCAATGCTGAGAACACAGAGAGAATTACACCCCTAGTCCTGCTGGCCACACACATGTCTTGATACAAGCCAGGATGCCACTGGTCTTCTGGACCACCTGGACACCCTGCTGGCTCCTGTTCAGCTGGTCGTCAGCCAGTACTGCCAGGTCCTTTTCTGCCAGCTGCTCTCCAGCCATTCATCCCTGCCACGTGTAGTGCAATGAAGATGCCATTCACACTGGGGAAACTGATTTAACTCTGGATTAATGAGAAATCAAGTGCCTTTTGCTAGATCTAAAGCTCAGATAAGAGAAAAGGGAAAAGAGTGGCAGGGGGATTGGACTAGACGATCTTTCGAGGTCCCTTCCAATCCCTGATGATTCTATGATGTCTTTAACATTTCTGTCATTTTAAGAGTATTAATACCAGCCTTGGCTCGTTTTTCTCACTGTTATAATTTTGTGATGGCAAAGAGCAGCTGATCAGATACTAGTGGGAATCCAAACGCTTCATTTTGAGACTACTTTTTGTCATTTTGCAGAACGCCTTCCTATTCAGGGCTCTTCCTTTCCCCATTAGCCACAGCCAGCCTCTGCGTGTCCCGTGCCCCTCATCACAATGCGCTTTCTGCTGCCTACAACCCCACACCTCGCATTCATCCTCCGGTCAGGGTATTACGAGTCACCTCAGCAACCTCTTCTGTATGCGCAGCCGGCATCTAACGCCAAGTCCTGCTCCCTCCAAACCCTTTTCTTTCTCATCCTTTGTCAAAGCCTGAATTTCTTTCCAAAGACCCCTCTACTCAGTCTTTCATGTTCTGTGCTTTCAACCCTTTCATTCCCCTGAGCATTTCCCGCTATGCATTCTTTCCTTGAGAGGGAGGTGGCTCTTCCTTGAAGTCATTATTCAGGGAAAGGAGACTAGGCCCCATTATATGATTGATTTCACAAGTCCTTTAAATGGACAACAGGTCTGGGCAACCAGCAGATGCTTGTTAAAATGCTGAACTTGATAATTTCTTTTCAGTGGTAGTCGGAGAACATTAAAAAATTATCTCAAAACTAGTAACCGAGAACAATGGCAAGAATTATGTTGTGTCCTGCTTTCTTTGAAATAGTATTAAATGACAACATAAATCCTATAGAAATCCTGCTGGGGTGTATTGCTGTTCCTACCAAGAGTTCATTGCGTCTTACACGATGAGAACGAAAGGCAAAGAAATGACTGATTGGATTATGGTGTTAAAGCTGCACCATTTTGATTTAAGCAATTGCATTACTCTCAGCACTGTGTGCCAGAAAAATGACTGGTCCAGTGACAGATCTCCTCTTCTGTCACAACGCCCCTTTTAAAATAATTAGCAAGAAGACAGAAACTAAGAGACGAAACATCTTTAAACATAAGAAAAATGGGAAATTATTCTGATTTTCTAAATTAGCCTAAAGCAGTTTGTATGACAGAATCACTGCAATAATTTGTCTAACTCAGTGGTCTTCATGGAGGGGAGGTTGAACACTTCAATAAGGTAGTGATTAAGACAGGAAGGACAGTGATAGAATCACAGAATATTATTAGGGATTGGAAGTGACCTCAAAAGATCATCTAGTCAAATCCCCCTGCCACAGCAGGATCACCTAGACCAGGTCACAAAGGAACATGGCCTGATGGGTTTTAAATGCCTCAAGAGAAGATGACTCCACAACCCCCTTGGGGAGACCCTTCCAGTGCTTTGTCATGCTCACTGGGAAGATGTTCCTTCTGATAAGGATGTGGAACCTTCTATGTTCCAGCTCACACCCATTGCCCCTTGTCCTATCACTAGATGACACTGAGCAGAGCCTGGCTCCATCCTCCTGACACCCACCCTTCACATATTTGTAAACATTAATGAGGTCACCCCTCAGTCTCCTTTTCTCCAAGCTAAAGAGATCCAGTTCCCTCAGCCTTTCATCATAAGGGAGGTGTTCTACTCCCTTAATCATCTTTGTCACTCTGTGCTGGACTCTCTCCAGCAGTTCTGTGTCCCTCTTGAGCTGATTGGCTCAGAAATGGACAAAATACTCCAGCTACGGTCTCACCACGGCAGAGTAGAGGGGAAGAAGAACCTCTCTTGATCTGCTATCCACCTCCCTTCTGATCCATCCCAGGATCCTATTGGCCCTCTTGGCCACAGGGGCATGTTGCTGGCTCATGGTCATCCTGCTGTCCACAAGGACTCCCATGTCCCTTTCTCCTATAATGCTCTCCAACAGGTCAGTCTCTAATGATCCTCTTGTCCTTGATGTGCCTAGAGACAGCGTCAAGGATAAATTGTTCCATCACCTTTTCTGGGATGGAGGTGAGGCTGACCAGTCTATAGTTACTTGAGTCCTCCTTCTTACCCTTTTTGAAGATACCCTTTTTTTCTTCCTTTTTGATGATGTTTTAACACACAGAAGAAAATGGTGCTGAAGAATCAGCAAGTCTGCTATGTTCAGTGTGACTCAGCTATGAATTTCTTTGCTGTTTTAGTGATTTGTTTCTTAAAAATAGCAATAAAAAAATAACAGTGCTGCAGTTGTGAGGGTTGTGAGTTTGGTTACCAGGCCTAGGTTTTCAAAAACAATTTTCTTAGCTATTTTTATGGTTTTTTATTTTATTTACAGCTTGAGAAAATTCAGGAAATAAGACGTGTGTTATTTAAGAATGCTCAGTGTCTTTTTTGGAAGGAAGACCCAGGCTGTGCTACATTGCCATTAATGGAAATGAGAGCTAAGAGCTAAAGAACTTTTGCAGCACGGGAGATTAGAGCACATTGTGAATATGATTTCAGTATATGCACTAAGTTCCCCAAGGGTATCTTATCAACAGCAACTTAAAAAGTTACTTTTATGCCACTTCTACTCAGCTGACAAGAACACTTGACATTTTAAGAAGGTTTAGAATAGAAAACATTAGCAGTTCGTGTTGATCATGTAACTCATTGGCAAAAACACTACTGTTTAAATATCATGTTCAGTCATCACTGGATTGCAATCTAATGAGTGTAGAAGATGAGTACTTCTCAAGAGTTACTTGTTTTCTAACTTCTGCGGTTACAAACTTGCAAAATGAAAAAAACCATGGACATTTACTTTTCCCCAAATACAATTTTCAGGGTCAGTGTCCTTTCGTGCCTTGGAAAAGCACTCAAAACAGCTGTAAATTAATAGCCATGATACTGTTCTTTCTGCTTTGTGAAATCTCAATAGGAAATTTGCATTGTTATGAACGGAATGAAAATCTTGCCAATGTCATAGTTACCAAACACCTTCTAGTTTGTCTCTGAGCTTTATGGATGCATTTAGTTATGATCAAGGAGTAGTGTTCCAAGTAATCCTCAAGTAAAAGGAAATGTAGTGTCCTGTTTCTTCAAACTGACCAATTGTTCCTTGGCTTTTCTTCTGATTGAATCAACCGGCTTTAAGAAATCACTTTGGAATGAATCAAGGTGTGGGATTCCTGGCATTTTTAACTGCTTATTTATTTAACTTCCCAGTACACAATCATTTGAATGCAATTGACCTTTCCCTAAATGTGAGTGGCTATGCTATATTATACTAATGACTGCAACATGCAGAAAGCCAAAATAAGTGTCGTGCCAGGATCAACAGAACTTATGAAAGCAGTTTACAGCAATGCATGAATTATTGCTGTCAGTTTACAGTTCCCCAGTTAACTCCCGATGAATTTATAAATTGTGACAGTGTAAACCATTACTATCTTGAGTCACAGTGTGCACCAACATCTGCTGTCATAAATTGAGGCAAAAAACATTTGCAATTTTTGTCCAACTAAAATCAGAATATTCCTTCTAAAAAACAAAAAAAGATGGTGTTAAATGGAAAAAGGCACAAAGTAATTTCTGTTGCACGGTTTCAACCATTTCAAGTACAGAGGTCAAAGGAAATTCAGTGACTCAGTGTAGGAGTTACTTACACCAGATGTATTGTTCAGAGCTCTGTTTGTGAAAAAGGAAGTAAAAGAAATCTAATTTCAAGCTCCAATGGAAATACAGTGGAAGCAAACAATACTTGAGAGAAAGAAAGCAAGGAAGGGATAGGGTAGAAATTCATGACAGATAGAAGGGGTGAGGGAAGAATGGAATTGTTTCTGTTAGTACTCCCTCAAATGTCTCCAGAGACTTTGTTCCAGACCAACCTAGCTTCAGCTTTGTAAAAACAAATTCTCCCTTTTATTTTAAAAGGTGCTATCCTAGAATCAGAAGCACTTACCCTAACAACCCAGGCTTTAACATTTAGGATTCAAAAAATTGGGACCTGGAACTGAAACAGCTTTGGTTTGGCTTCTGCAAAACCCCAAACACATTACCCCTTCAATCCCTGCCCATAGCCACGCTAAAGCCTCACAGAACTAGCAAAGAATGTGCAAAAACAGCACACACAAAAAAAGATCAGCTGCAGTTCAGCTACCTTGCCCCATGCAGTGTAAAATTACATGACACGGGACAGGTAGTATAAATGTTTCTACCCAGGAGTAGCTATGTAAGGAAGCGTTTTGATGTAACAGTGATGCTGTCTTCACATTCAAATGCTGGAGACATTTAATCTCAAATCTATCTGTGCTAGATAGCTTGCATATTGGTTGAGACTAGATGAAGGCTTTAAACTTGCTCAAGTAGACAGTGTGTACCCTGTTTCTCTTTGGTTTTTTGCTTCATTGTCACTACTGGTAATTTCCTTCATTGCAAGTGTTTACAGAATGGCTTTTCTTCAGGTTGGAAAGCAAGAATTTCTCTCATTGTTTGGCTTCTTCTAAGCTCGATGGTTAATTATAAACATACTTTCTTCAAATCTTTTTTCCACAGTCTTTCCCTTGGAAAATTCTCTATACAAAAACCTGTGTAACATCAGAGTTTGCAAAAGGCCGTATTGTCCATGGGGAAGAATATCCAGAATGAAATGCTTATCTTCTTTCTCCCCTTGTGAAATAATGCCTCATTACTGCTATTTGCAAAAGAGAGGCCTCTGCTATTATTAGCACGTATCCTGTACTGCACTTTCAAAACTTAATAGCCATTAGAAGAAACACATTTTAAACATGTTTTGCTACAGATGACGTTGGATTAACTCCCCCTCATCCTCTAAAATCTTAAGGATTTTTTTAATAGTAATTTGCCAGGAATTTTTTTAAAGTTTCCGGAGCAGAGGAAGCCCAGCATTTCTAACCATAATGAAAGCGTTCTCAAATGAAAATATTTTTTCTGAAAATAAGTCCACTAACAAATTATGCGGAAAAAGAATTCTCAGAGAAATTCCAGACAATCTTAGGGCGTTTGTCATGAGAGAAGTCTCCACTTTATGAGCATTCCACTGATCCTTTCCCTTTCTTTTAAGCTTTTCTTTTTTAAAACTTTTGTTAGAGCATGATCTCCAACTGTTTTGTCATTTCCAGGTAGAATATGGAAGGGTTGTTGCATATATCCCTGGAGTGTCTTGGTCAGAGATTTTTACCAGAGAGTAGTCACATGTACCTTAAGTTTTTGTCTGCACAGGGGTCAGCTGGTCGCTTTGAAATAAAAACGTAGCATAAAACTATAAAACCTGACAATGACTCCCTTACCATGAAAAACTTCAGAAAAACGGTGCATTTTCTTGAAACGGCCGAATTTTGAGGCACTGCGTGGAAGACAATGTCTTCTGCTGACTCACCCTCATCTTGCTTCATCTTTGCGTTTTCATGTCTTACAATACCTCTGGTTAATGTTAGCCTTGGATTGATGTTGCTGCTGACACATCTGTCCTGCTCTATTTCTCTTCTACAGGAATTAAACTCAGCTTAAGTATAATATGAAAACTGGCAATTCCCACCTGCACTTTTACAAATTTTTCCCTACGCAAGAAAGGCCTGGGTTTGTTTTCAGTTTACTGGTTTTTCTGCTGTTCTCTGAGTTAACCTAAACTCATGCGTGGGTATATAGCCAATCCATATATTACTCTAAGAACAGGTGGGAATAACTTTAGAGACTTACTAGTTTTACAGTTCCTTTGTTGTTGCCAGAATATTGCATGCTTCACTCCCCTAGCCCATTTTGAACTGGAAATGCTGCCAGAAGCTTACTTACTATTTTTGCATAAGCAATATATGATATGACAGGTGAGAGTTCTGCGATGGCACATCCAGCTACTGGAAGTAGAGCCATCTGACTTAACCTGGAGGTGGAGGTTACTCATATTCCTGGTGGAAGGAATTAATGCTGCCATTAACAAACAGGATTCCTGTCCTTTTCAGATACAGCAACATACATTTGTTGGATCCTGATGGATAAGGCTGTTCATCCTTTGCTGGTAGAATGAATGACAATGCATGAACTGATGTGCCAATACTTGGAAAATACTGTACAACACTACACAGTGACAGTGGTTGTAGGAGCCAGAAAACAAGTGTAGGATCACGTGATGGCTTACCATCAAGTAAAGAATCACCCACTTATAACTTGAAAACAATTACTCCAATCTACAACAGAACTGGCACAGAGAATTGCCAAGTTTTATCAAAAGCCAAACATAAACAAAGGAAGGTACCACAGACATTTCTGCTCTTTTTGTCTATCCTCTTTTTTTGCTATAAGTGTAGGAGTGCCCTGTTCTGCTGGCTCAGAACGAAATTTCTTCTCAAGTGAATCATCTAGACCTACAGTGGTCTCAGGGGACAGACTATTTTGTGGTAGCTTAATGTCACCCTAAGTGAAAAGAGTGGAGGTGTTGGGTTTGGGTACAGGTATTTGGTACTTCTGCTGGTGCTGGGTTTGGACACCGAAAAAAACTTCAGAACAGATCTGCCTGCTGGCACGTCATTGATCTCAGAATCACAGAATCGTTTACGTTGAAAAAGATCTTTAAGATTATGGAGTCCAACCTAACTGGTACAGTTAACCAAGGCCAAAGCTAAACCGTGTCCATAAGTTCCATATCAACATGATCATCCTCTACTATGCCCTGTTGCCTCCAGAGAGTCTGGTAGTGTTGTCTTAGCATAACAGCAGGGAATCTGGTTTGTACTTAGAAAGGTGAAAGCCTCACCCAGGAGGGATACAAGACTTTTCAGAAGAGTTTTGTAGTATTTCAGGGGCTGAGACTATGCATAGTGAAGGGTACGGGGAGGAGAGAGGAAACGCAAGATACTGTTGAGGTTGGCAACATGAAATGTAGTTTGTCTCTGTGCGTATTGCTCTTGTGCTCAGTAATTCAGGGAATTACAAACTGTGCTTATGAATAAACATACTGGAGCACTGCTGTGGGCATCCAGAGAGCACAGTATACACATGTGATGTTATGTAGCAGATAGTATGATGTTGTCTTGGTGATATCAGGGCCACGTGCTTTGCATGAAGGACTTAAACATTTACTAGCAGTAAATTCCATTAGGAAAGGCAGTTGTTTGTTCCTATTGGCTCCCTCCTAAGCCAGCACATTGAAAACAGGCTATTTCCTTTTCCAGACATTACTTTTGAGATCACATAAACTGCCCAAAACAAAGGCCTTAGCACAGGAACATGTTAACTTAATGTTTTCTTTTCACTAACGATTTTATAGTTCGGACTCAGTATACTTTTTCTGCTATCTTAATGCAGATCCTGATTTGATCTTGATTTTAGGGAATAGAAAATCCTGATAAACATCCAAGCTGTTGTGAATGCAAAGGACAAAGCCTTTGCAGTAAAACAGCTCTGACATAAGAAGTGTTTGATGTCTTGTGAAAGGCAGCTGTGTAAAAAAAATTGTTTTTCCTCTTTGGCTTTGTTGAACAGACTGTGTAAGTAAATGACACAAAGTAACCCTTCTTTTCTTCTCCTACTGACCTCTTTCTTGTTTGATCTTGCAGTGATGTGATAATGGTGAGTCTGTAACTTGAAAGTAGTTTCTGTAATGACTTATACCATGAACAGAGGGGGTTTTATTTTCTGCTGCTAAAGGAAGATCAAAGTATGATCTAGAGATTAGACCTGTTTTGAGAGATCTTTGCAGCATATTTCTACCTCTGTCACTGTATTGCCATGTCAGACTGGGCAAGTCACTCAACTTCTCTGTGCCTTGGGCCTTTGCTATGTACTACAGTATTCAGCTCTTGAGCTACTAGCAAATGTTTTGCATGGCTTAGTTATAAATTACTGCCTGTATGCTAATTAGCCTCAGCTGGTGCAAAGTTTATTATCCTTGTTTTCAACCTTTACACTAATTTAGGGGAGTGGATGACTGGTTTCGATTTAGGTTTGGTCACAGCTTGCAGGAGGGGAAGAAAAGTGCTGAGGTCTGGTGAGGAGATACAGGCAGTGTCACAGACTGTATGCTGATGGGAATTTCTGGGTTCAGGTCTGTACTGTACAAAGGATGCTGGCATCAGAGAACCATGATTACAGTGCATTATCTTGGCCCAGGTTAGTTTAAACAGTCAGCTGAGCTAGAGCAGCAATATACATATTGCAGGCCAACCTCATAATAAGTCTTATGTCTCATATTGGCTGCGTTTGACTTTTTGATATTGTTTTTTTTTTTTTCCACTGTGCAGTTTCTCAGTAACACGAGCTGAGATACAGTGGCCTTCCTCTTGCAGCTGTGGTTTGGAGGTAGTGCATGCTCTGGAGTTCAAACTGGCAAAAGAAAAAGTCAGGTCTGTCAGCCTGCCAGCATGCTGCATCTGCATGAATGCACAATCCACTGAAAAGCAATCAACTGGCCAAGCCCTCCAAATACCAGGGCAAAGCTGTGCCAACAGTTGTCTCCCTGAGAACTGTGCAAGTACTCTTATACGTGGAAGAAATCGGTCACAGTCTAGAAGGAAAACACTTGCAGAAATCCCTCTGCCCTAGACAAGGCCACAGCTTTGCCAGCTGTAAAGAAAGAAACATCACAGAAATGTCCCATTCTGTGGCAATGTTAGGAATATAATCCATAAATACATGTAAAGGCAACATTATTAAATCAGAAGCTAGGGAGCAATACAGTGCTGTGGGTGGAAGAAGCTCATATCAGTTCTACATTTCACATACAGGCAGCCTAAGATAAGAGACTGCTGCGAAAAGTCTGCAGCCTGTCCCCAGACGCTGAAGAAGACTTTCAACTCCTGCATGCATCCATAAGAGCAACAAGGAAGCTGCTTTCTCCCAAGTTATAAACAAGGAAAGTCAGGAACAATGAAGTTACTAGGATATGTATGTGATGCAATGCGATGTTGTTTTAGTTTTGATGCACCTGGGAAAGAAGCAAATCCCCCAAACTGGATATGTATGACACAGAGGGCAAAGCAAACCCCATAACTCCCTGGAGCAGTTGCAACAGTGCCTTCTTGCCCTCTGTCTTGTGAGGAAATGTCGTGTGGTATACAACACTAAAAAAGTTAATGATAAGCTAGCTGCTAAATGCTAACCCTCGTAGCTTTGGGTTCCAGGAGCAGAGGAACAGGAGGCAGCCCACTCATACCAAATGTCTGAGAGTGTTACTCACGGAAAGCACTGCCAGACTATAAAGTACTCTGTTAATTATTGTTGACATTGCACAGAGAGCTTCATGCTGTTTTTTCACTACCTGCTTCAACTTAATTTGTTTGAGAAAGTACTTTTTCTGCACTGCAGATTGCATAAATTCATATATGCTACTGCATTGACAGATGTGTCTTTGTTTTAGAAGAAGTCATTATTTCTTTTGAGTGCTGCATGTGAATGGAGCATTTCATATTGGTGTCTTCCAAAAATATTTATAAATAAAAGCTGAGCAGTTCAAAATATTTTACCCTCCTACACTGACATTCACAAGGCTTTATAACAGTATTATCAAATGCATTTGCAGTGCATGAGTTGGCCACAAACACTATGTTAGTCAACAAGTAATTGAAGTCACACATTTAAGACACAATGCGTAGCAGAAACCAATTAACACAACTGAAGGTAATGAGGCAATTATTCTGTATTGTGGGTCAAAGACTATCTTATAATGATCTTTGGCTCTCATGTCTCCCTCTTGTCTGGGGAAACACAGTGAAGAAGAAAGAGACTAAAATTCCCTTTTTTTTCTGTACCTCTCTGTTGGTGAGGTATTGTTTGAAACTTCACTGACCTTCACAGCCAGTGCTTGCTCTCCAATATGGCTTAACTCTGATAATGTGAGTGGTAGCATGGTCTTCCTTCAACAATTCACCACTGCTGGTTACCTAGGTGTTATTCAGCTCATTCTCCTGTTCATTGATTCTTCCTGAACATGCTGCTAAGAAATGAAGCATGCTGCATGCTCTTGAGCAGAGAAGAAATGCTCCCTAAGAGCATAAAAATGCATCAAACTTACTTTTACGTTTCCTTATAAATTAAAATGACCCCTCTGCCAAATGATTGCAATGATATCTGTAATCTTCACATTCACATTGAAATCAGGACTTCCCACACACTTCTTCTTAAAGGAAGTCATCTCAGTGAACTAATACTGCAATCAGTGCCCTCCAGTTGCAAGTAGTAAAGCACGGCTGAAGGATGTCATTAGTATAGGGAAATTAATTGACACTCAGTGCTTTGAGTGATAAATATTATGTATTCTGTGTCTATTTTCAGCTTTGTGCAAGTCCATATCTAAAATCTTAAAATATAGTGTAATGAATAGCAGCAATTTCAAGATAAATTATCCCTTCTAAATGAACATGTATCTCCATTAACTTTGGTCAGCTCATCTCTGCCTCAAGCAATCAGAGACAGTGGTGCTAAGCACCACGCTGAAACTGATTCTCCACAATGGGCAGATAGCTAGAAAAGACATTTGAAACAGCGGGCAATCTTCCTTGTTGAATTGTATAGCAAGGAGTTCAACATCAGGAAGAGGCAGCACCTGGCCTTCTACAGTAACCTGCCTTCCTAAATATGTGTTTATGACGACGGAAGGAAGGTGGCAGCTTTACTCAACAATGAAGAGGAACTCCACCTGACTGCCCTTCTTCACTATTTGTGATATAAAATGCCACTCTAATACACTCAATGACTGCACCCTGGGTAGGATGCCATCTCCCTTTAAGAGGTGAGAAGTTTCTTTCCAGGTAAAACTTATATTTTTTGGGCACAATCCTCTTCTTGATTTTTTCATTGCTAGACAGTGGGTTTTTTCTGAATTGCTGGGTAATGTATGACACTTTTGCCATTTGCATGCAGTCTTAAATCTTGTTATTTAAGCGTGTCAAACTGAATATTGCCTCAGCTGAAGATCAATTGCAGAGGAGATCAGTGATTTCCTTTTTTTTTTTGTTAAAAAGACACTTATTTTGGTTTTGTGCATTTTAGAGGTTTGTGGATTGAAGTTATTTCTAAAACTTTGAAACATGAAAGTATAGCACACTTTCAAGTGTCTGTGGCAGTGTATTTGCTACCCTCTTGCTTATCACTTGCAGCAGGAGAAAAAGCAGTGAATAGTGACCCAGAATGAAATTAGGGAAACAAATGTGGAGAAAAGAAACACTAGACAAATGTGGTCTTTTGTATCCAATGATATGCTAATTCCTTTCTTTTAACAAATTTGTAACTTAATTTAAAAAAAGCAAGTAAAAAAAAAACCCCATCAAACTAATAAACTCTGTTTTCCCACTTGGTCAAAACAAAGTAGGAGAATACTAACAATTTGATTAAAATATTATTGAAGAAGTTGCTCCTTTAGCATTTTGTGGTCTGGGCTAGAACAGAAATGAGATGTGGAGTTTGCCTTTCATATTACCATGCCAAGGGAAATGGGAATTGATATGACAGATCAACTCAGACTATCTGAAGAACTGGGTTAAAGGATAAGAGTTGACAGAGATGTTCTTCTGGCATGAGGTAGCTCTCTCCAAGTGAAAAGATGATGTGCATCTGTGCAGAAAATATTTGTTTTCAATGGCCAAGCCATGACTGGATTAGGCTTCCTTTCCTCTGGGAGTTCATCTCAGATGTTTCCAGCTCCTACTGCAAGCGGAGAGCACCTTTCTGGGACATTTACATTTCTGGCATCAATGTTTAGGGTGTACAAAAGGTCCAAATGAATGCCTCTCTCTTTGGGGAAGGGAGAAGTGAACAAACATGTCATAGATGATAGTGACATTACTTAATGTGTGACTGATTTGCACGCTTGTTATGCTCTCACTGGAGTTGTAAGTAGCCACAGAATAGGACATACTATGACACCAGTGTGCCTTGTGGATTAGTGAGCAGGTACATATGCTTAGACATAGGCACAATGTCTGAAGACTCTTGATTTCCCAAGGAAGCCTTGAAGTTGCCTTCAGAAGTTTTGTTAGAGCTTTCAAACGTAAGAACAAGAGTTTCAAAATTCACTTCCTGCACCAAAAGTGCAAATGATGCTTTGCAACCTGGTTGTGAGATGCCTGGCTTCCTATTGCATGGTGTCTCTGCCTTAAGAAAGCTATTTTTTGGAACATATCTGTAAATTGTATGGGTTTGCATGCTTATGTTTGGTAGATGTACAGTGTAGTGCCCCCAGGGGGAAGCATTTTTCTATTGAGAACAGCATTGCTACCATCCCTCACTAGGTCAGGAGAACAAGCACTAAGGAGCAGCCCCAGGTGCATAATACAGGCTGAGGTGTCAAAACTCTTGGAGACATAAGAAAAAAAAAAACTGGCCAGACTGGTTATAGAGGCCCAGTTAGGGTCTCCCTGACACTGGGTCTTGTTCAGGCAGGCTATGAAACCTGCTGTGGCAGGGTGGCTTTGTTTGGAAAGAGCCTTGCTCTCCTGCATTTTTTGTCCTCTCCCACTCCCATTTTTGTCCTAACTCCCTCTCCCCTTTTTATAGCATTTTGATTGAAAGAATACACTGGAAACGGTGAGTACTGTACTGGAAGGAGGCCCCAGTTAAACCGGTTCCAGCTGTGCTTGAACTGGCCTGGCCGAGTGCTCTGAGGAGGAAAGTGCCTCTCCAGCGAGGAGAAGGCACCCATGTGCCAGGCGATGCACGTGGCTGACTGCCACAGTTACTAACCTAGTATTAACTGCGTTAATTGTGGACATAAACAGTGTGTCGTGCCAAGCGTGTCACAAGCTGATTACAAAAGCCATGGTGCAGGCACAATTTCAAACTACGCTTCACTTTTAATTTTAAGCGCCTCTCCCACCTGCTCTCTGCGACCTCCCTCCCCAGCCACCCACCGTCCAACCCCCTCTCCCCTCCTCGAGACCCGAAATTCCTTGAACGTGTCTGTCCTTGACAAGAGCACAAACGTGTTACCGAGGGGCGGCTGCAGGTTCTCCCACAGAAACTGCCGATGGCTGGGGGCGAATAGTTCGCGGACTCCCGCAGTCGGGGCCGGAGCATCCGCAGCTCCTGCAGTGGGAGAGACAACCCCCACCGCCCCGAGGGACCCCGTGCTCCGCTGTGCCGCTGACCTACTTTTCCAGCCTGCTCCCCCGACCCTCCGTCGTCAGGGCCCGAAGGTGAATGAGGGCAGCAGGGCCGCAGCGGCACCTTGTGTCGGTGCCCCCGCCCGGGCGCCTGCAGGGTGCGGGGCGCGCTGTGGGGTGCGAGGAAAGGCGGGGGCTGCTGGCTCGTCCTGCCGGGCCACTAACCAGCCTGTCCCCGTAGCACCGTCTGCTGGACAGAGAGGTTATGGCCCAGGACCATCTCCTGACAAGAAGCACGTTTTCTCTTCGTTCGCTTATTGCCCCAAGCTTCCCCGGAATAGTGTCCCGCTCGGCCACTATCGCCGACTAATTCTCTCTTTAACAAAGGAAATAACACCGCTAATGAAGTATGGGGCAGCTAAAATTCCCTTTATGGACCGGGAATGTGTTATATTACACACAGAACATTTTCACACAGGTGCTGGTGCTGTCTGAATATTTGGATTCTGTACCCAGAACACACGCAGGGCTGAGGGAGCTCTTTAATACTGTGCAAACTTGGGAGCTGTGTGGTAGCACTTCACAAAGCCTGCTCTGCCCCACTGTCATACAGAGTTCATAGACCAAAACTGTAAACTCGTCTAACAGGTGAATGCAAAAACGTAACTTCACTCTAAGAATAACCGTCTGCTCGTAAAGTGATACTTAAAGGATATCAGTACTACTACACAGAAGATGAACCCATCTCTAGTTGTAGACCATCACTTTAAGCCATCAGTACTCCTAGATGTACTGGGTGTCTATGGGCCTAGACAGTCATTCTTAGAGTGAATTTGCATTTGTGCTTGCACCTGTTCTAAGGTAAATTTACATTTTCGGTCTATAAAAGGGAGGGTTGAGCTAGCTTTGTGGGTTGCTGCCCAGCAACCAGCTTTGTGCAAACCTGTACTAAAGGACTACTGCGACCCTGTATGTGTACTGGCTTGAATACCAGGTACAAAATCAATTTTTCAGAACAACACTGGCACTTCTGTACAAGGTGACCCTACCTTCCTGCAAGGGAACAGGTCATCAGCGTGATTCAGAAAGGCTCTGCCCCTCATGGCTTACGCTGCAATGCTTTGTCTGAGAAAGGCTGTGTGATTATTGTGACAAACTGCGTCTGGCACAGCGTATGCTGAGTACTGGCTTGCTGTGAAGAGCACATGTAGATGCTTTGTAGCAGACCTCGTGCTTAGCATGGTGAGATACTGCTGAATATTATTTTCAGCTGATTAACTGTAACTAATTTTTGGATCAAACTTTGTTTTCCTGTATTTCTGTTAGAGCAGCAGGGTCTTTTTTGCTCTTTTTAGAAGAATAACTGTTAGAGGAAAAGCCCTTTAGTTGCATAAAAGTTGGGAGAAGATAGTAATCTCTCATTTTAAAATAGGAAACTATTTCTAAATAGGCCAGAAGTACAACATTCTGGAATTGAAAATCTTACTTGGGCACATCCATTTTACAGTACAAGATTTTTTGATCAATGTGAAAAATGTGTGCTGAGTTTTAATAAAGATTATTGGAAAACTGTACAGAACTTGTCAGCAAAGCATTTTCTCGAGTGTGCAAACACCAGCGAGTACACATACAAAGCACACACAAGTAATGCAGACAATGAAAGAGTCACTGCATTTCAAGAAGTCAAAGCTTCCTTGGTGAGGGTGGAGAAATATGGAATTAAAGCAAATCAGTGGGGAAAAGAGTTTCCTGGCAAAGTGGATTTCATAGGCTTGTGGCGAATGAAAGTGCATGGAGTAATCAAGATCTGTGGGCACTGTGACCTGAGAGTAATGGCTGTGGGTCACTTCTTTGGCCGCTGTGTTCTTGAAGGGTGGTGGGGATGGGCTCTGTTTTTGTTCCAGAGGAAAGCAGGTGCTTCTGTGTTCTAAGAAAATAGGCTTTATTGTTTGCTTGGCTGTGCTCTATTGCTATAAAACATTTTTCACTGAAGATGGCTTGGCTGCTAGTGGCTAGTGACCTATTTGCAACCTGTGTTTGCAGAAGTTTTATTTTGAGCGCAGCAAGTACAGAAATGCAGGGATGGCTGGTCCTGATCTTCCTCCTACAAAAGAGGCACCTTCAGACAAGCTGGAGGCTATTTAATGGTTTTGGATTATTCTTATCTAGTGTAGCAGTGCCCTGCTGTTAAGGGCACAAACAAATGTCCTACTGACTGTCAGATCTTTCATCAGCTTTAGTAGGAGTAACTGCCGGGTGTCAACAATAAGGCTGTGGTCCTTGGCAGAGCTCTAGGATACTGCTCCTGGGTAATTCCTGGAAAAAAAGGATTTTAAACAGAGGTTACAGGTATTTGTTTATCTAAATGGGTCAGAGTGCTGCTGCTTCCCTTTTGTCTGTCTCAAACCACAGCATGAATGTTAGGTTGCAGAGTCAGTCACTCAGAAACACAAATCAGAAAGACAACTGGGTACAATCAAGTGCAACACCCTGTCTCCCTTGTGGTTGATTCTTTCTCATTAGCTGTCACGATTGCCATATGGTTCAGTTAGGTTTTATTTCTTTTTTTTGTTTGTTTTCAAACATCTGTATGTGAGTTTCACTGAACAACGTGTGGGGATAAAGAATTTGCAGAGTTGGTAGACAAAAACCTCTCAGCTCAAATTTAGTTATCCGTTTACTATCTCAAACTGATGTTTAGTTTTCTTTTATTCAAAACAAGGTGATTTTTTTTGCTTCGTTAATGATCAAGTCAAAACTGAGTAGTGACTGTAGGAGTTGGTCTCAGTGGCAGAGTTCATGAGATAATCCTCTTAAGGGGAATTTTTCTTGTGGTTAGGTTAACTGAGAAAAACTGTGGTATGGGAGTAAAAAACTATGTTGAATGAGTGCCACCAAGTGTCCTCCTGCTGTATATCAAAGCCCAGGTCTTCAGTGGGAGAAACAAAACTGCACCACAAAGTTCTGTAACCTTGAAAGGGATATCACATGGACAACAAATTCTGTTACAGTGCGAGGAGTTATAATTGATATCCCATTGGATTATAACAGCGATCTCTGGAGATCTGATAAAATGAAATGTCTGTGTTAAGAGCAGAAATGCAGACATAACCCTGGTTATCCATTTGGTTTGTCTCTCTCTTCCATTTTACTTTTCCTCTGAGCAACTGGTGGTGCTTGACATTGACATTGTGTTATATATGGCTGTGCTGCTGTTAGGTCAGATGATTGTGTGTTACCCCTTATCTTTCTTTATCAGTGTTGATATATGTCACAGGATTTCCTAACAGGTGACATTAGTTGCACACTTGGCAATCAACACCTCCTATTATTGATCCCACTGCCAACCTTATTGGTGGATACAGTGCTGACAAGGCTGAGGCTGTGTGTGTAAGAAAAGCAGAGTTTTAAAAAAAAAAAATACAGTAACTGTTGCTAAATGTTCCCCAAGACAGTTGAATCCTTGCTTCCCTGCAGATGAAGAGGTTCTGATGGATCTTTGGGTTTTCAATTCATATACACAAGTACAATTATAGAAGGAAGATTTTTAAAATTGTATCTTTAGTCTTACAACTTGCTGAAATGCAGGTGATTCAAGCAATGGATGCCCAAGTGTGCTGAAACTCCAGTCATGCTTCTCTGTGCCAGAAGCTGGGGCAAAAGAGAGATGCCAAAAAGGTATTTTATGTTCCATGCAGTAATGACTGCCCCATGTCATGCCGGGCTTTATTGTCTATTCAGAACTGCAGCCAGAGACCATGACTAAAGCGACACAAAAAGTACGAAGGACATTTTTCCTGTAGTGAGTGACAAAATGGATGTCTCTCCTTAGCAACGTGAAGTGCCTTTTGTGCTGGTGAAACAGCAGAAGGGGAATAGAGTAGGACAAGTGCCTGGCCAAAGAGACTTTTTATTGCAGGGTTTCTGGTAATTTGAAGATGACAGAAGTAATTTAGGTCTCCAAATGTGCTGAATCCTGCATGCAGAATTTTAATATTTCTTACCAAAATGTATTTATATGTAGATAGACTGTTCAGTGCCATGGCACGTGGCACCTATTAAACTTGGAGGAGTTCCAGGGAACAAAGAGGAGCACTGTACATGGCAGGGGTCTGGGCAGAGTGAACAGCAGACTTATTCTGCTGAAACAGCAGCGCACCACACATCTCAGGACCTTACCACAGGAGTTAATGGGTCAACAGACTTGTGCTGGCACAGATTTTCCATTGTAGTGTTCTCTGTCCTGCTTTGTTTTACTATTTCACTAAAACCTGACTTAAAAGAGTCAGATTTACCACTGTCAGGGCATGCTGTGAAATACCTCACATTTGAAAAAGTATGTAACTCCTCTTCGTGTGATGAAGTGTGGAAGTGAAAAGCACAGAAACAGGAATTAGTGTAGTGGTCTTGAGCTATTTGGGATGACTTTCACTTTATATGGGTGATGTATATTTTGGGGAACCCTGAGTATTCGAAGGGGGCAATACTCAAGTCGTTTGATCTCACAACATGTAAAAACACATGCTATTGATTTTGTACTTACTGGCATGTAGGGCTTTCTAAGCACCACAGCGAAGCTGCCCTCTGTGTGCTATAGGTAAGGCAATGGGTTAGAAGTGTATAAGCAAGGTAAGAAGTGCCTTCAGAGACTCAGATAAATGTCTAAGCTTTGACTTAGATTAAATTAATATTCTGCATGGAAAAATAAGGAAGTAGATGTCCTTTTCCTCTTGTGTCCTTGCCAAGCACTGTAGATACAGTTATCAGCATTCTTGCCAGTAATTCACCCGTTATCTCAGTTTAAAAGTATTTTGTTGTTTCAAGGGCAGTTTTTACGTGCTGGAAAATATTCCTGTCAGGCTGTGGTATCTGGGCACAAGCTTACCATTCATAAAAGGGGAGGGGGAATTGCTGCTTCTCTGAAATTGCCAGCCTTGCTACAGCTTTAGAAGCACTCTTCAGGGAGTTGAATAGAAGGAAATGGCAAACTGAAAGGGGTTGCTAAGAAACAATTTTAGATGCTTCCAGATTTTATGAAAAAAAAGACACATACACAAAACCAGAGTAATAATTTCCAAAAGGAAACAATCAGGCAGCTATTCTTTTATTAGCCAACAATACTAGTTTACTAAATAAGGAAATAATCACAGAATCATGGAATGGCTTCTGTTGAAAAGGACCTCAGAGATCATCTAGTATAACTAATACACACGAATGGGGAGGCTCTCCTGAGCAAAAGCTCTGCACACAGCCTGAACTTGTAGTAATTCTTCAAACTTAGCAGCCTCAGTGAAAAATCACTTAAACGAGTTCATTGCACATCTTGCTTTGTTGAGCATCAGGTGAGAAACCCACAGTAGTAGTCCACTTTGATACAAGGAAAGTTATGCTGTCATGATGTGTGGTATGTGCAGATATGCCCTGCAAGGCAGTCCCACGCTCCCAATCACTTTTTTGTGACAAAAGATGCTTCCAGCTCTCACTTTTCAGCTACTAAATAGGTGTAAAAGTACAACCTCACAATTGTGATGCCTGTTTCCTTAATGCAGTTGGCTGCAGGTGTTTGGTTTTCTGTATTACCTACTAGCATTTCTTCACGAGTCTCCTCAGCTTTGTTGGCCATTGAGGTTTGGTTTTGTAGATGGTTTGGTTTTCCTTTGCTTCTTAGACTTTTAACAATGTGGGTGTTCTCATCCAGCGTATCAAGGACCTATTTTAATATATCTTACTAGCCGGCTACAAAAGGTCAGAAGTGATGACCATTTAAGTACTGTTTTATTTTTAATAAGACATCTTTCACTCATTACAACTTCATAAATGAAACACTTCCTGTGACCACATTCTTCTTAATGCAATTATACCTTTATAGGTCTTCATCTTTGTAAAATGTTGACTTTTTTTTCTTAAAACAAGTCAGGTATGTTTTTTTATTACAGAGAATTATGCTGAAATGTCAAAATAATTTTAAATAATGATGTGACACGGACTCACTCTCCTCTTTTAAAAACGTAAGGTTTTTCTTCCATTTTTAACCAATATCAACACTTACTTGATTGAGAACCACTTTACTAACATCATGCTAATGGATGCTTAATTCAAATTCTTCTAAAGAATTTCAGATAAAGAAACTTGGAATGCACTCTGCAGTACTAATTCACATGCAGAAAGACAGTTATTTTGACTTCTTTTTGTTCTAGGGCTGAAAAGCAGTTTCCTTTTATTAAAATCTTCTGCTTTCATTACTACACGTTACCTGAGTCAGTTGCTCAATGGGCGATTGATCAACACCTAGTCAAGCCTGGACAGGGTAAACTACAAAGACAACATGAAAAATTGAGGCTAAAACATGTTTCAAAGCGCAGTTCATCTTTAAGAAAGAAAATTGTTATGGAAAATATTCCACTGGGAATTCGAACCTAGGATAAAAATACTAAGTTCATAGAATCATAGAATCATAGAATCATTAGGGGTTGGACGGGACCCCAAAAGATCATCTAGTCCAATCCCCCTGCCATGGGCAGGGACACCTCACCATAAATCATGCTGGCCACAAACTCACCCAGCCTGCCCTTAAACACCTCCAGGGACAGGGCCTCAACCACTTCCCTGGGCAACCGATTCCAGGCTCTCACCACTCTCACGGTGAAGAACTTCCTCCTTACATCCAGTCTAAGTCTACCCAGCTCCAGCTTTTCTCCATTGCCCCTAGTCCTGTCACTACCTGATATCCTAAAAAGTCCCTCCTCAGCTATTCTGTAGGCCCCCTTCAGATACTGGAAGACCACAAGAAGGTCACCTCGGAGCCTCCTCTTCTCCACACTGAAAAGCCCCAACTCTCTCAGTCTATCCTCATAGGAGAGATGCTCCAGCCCTCTGATCATCCTTGTGGCCCTCCTCTGGACACGCTCCAGCATATCCGTATCCCTCTTGTAAGAAGGGCTCCAGAACTGGACGCAGTACTCCAGGTGGGGTCTCATCAGAGCTTTTGTAGAGGGGGAGAATCACCTCCCTCATCCTGCTGGCCACACTTCTTCTGATGCAGCCCAGGATTCAGTTTGCCTTCTGGGCTGCAAGTGCACACTGCTGGCTCATGTTGAGCTTCTTGTCCACAAGCACTCCCAAGTCCCTCTCCTCAGGGCTACTCTCCACCAGTCACTGCCTAGCCTGTATTTGTGCTTAGTATTGCCTCGACCCAGATGCAGGACCTTACACTTGGTCCTGTTGAACTCCAAGAGGTTGGCTTGTGCCCACCTCTCCCACCTGTCCAGGTCCCTCTGGATGGCATCCCTGCCCTCCAGCGTGTCTGCTGAGGGTGCACTCAATGCCTTTGTCCATGTCACCAACAAAGATGTTGAGCAAGACTGGTGCAGGACTGATGTCTGAGGGCCTCTGCTTGTCTCTGGCCTCCAGAGACAAAGAGAGGCAGCAGACCTCTCTTTGAAATGGGTTTGGTCTGCAGATTGGGCCCTCTGTTCCCTTCAGTAGGGAGTCTCCTATAACAGTGACTCCTCAAGGTTTCTTTTCCTGATTGGTTTTGATGGCTGGCCTGAGGCAACCTGTCTTTGGTGCAGTTACTGGGCTTTTTAATTCCTCATCCTTGCTGATGACCTGTTCCTCCTGCAGAGCCTCATACCTATTCTTCAAGTGCACTGTAGGTGGTGAACTTCTTAAGTTAGCACACTTGCTCCATTTGCGTTTGTTCCATCAGGCAGACACCTGTTCCCATTGACCCTGCTCCTGTGGGTTACTACTTTGAGGCTGAGAGACTGGCTGATGGGAGGATATTGGACCCCTTGATCCACTAAGAGTTAACCCTAGTTCAGGTTTTGCAGAGATTACATTATGGAAATAGTCAGTTTCCCCTTTGCAGTCTCTTATAGCTCTCAGTCTGTGATTTCATCTGAACTACCCCAGACAGCTCAGGAATTCTACAGGTGTACATATGCATCCCTGAACAGCCCCATCCTCCTAGACCTATGTCTTATGATGCCTTTACCCGTATTTTTCATTGAACAGTTTATATAGCTTGCAGAATTAGAGCCAAAGAATATAAGGGGTCATGTTGTTGGTGAACAAGGTGAAACACTGATGTCGAAAGGAGAAAAGAATTTAAGACATTGAAATACTTTTTCCTCTTTTTTCTTTTTTGGCTGGTACATAATATTACTTGCATTAAGGAGTTTTGAAAGTGTTCTGAAGAGCTGACCAGCTCTTAAGAGAACAGTGACAACAGTGACAGTGACTGAGGGAAAAAGCTTCTTTGCAATTAACATTGTAAGGTGCAAAAGAGTTCTTATTTATCCTTCTTGTACTGAAAGTGCCAATTTCCTCTCATTTATTTAAAGGGATGAGTCATTCCCTTCCCCTGAGTCCAAGAAAACATTACAGCTTTTATAGTTCAATATTTTGTATAATTAGAAAATGACAGCTAGAAGTCTCTTCAGTGAAAATGTTTCCATTAATATTTCAGCTAAGCTTCACAGCAAGACAGTCCCCTTTGTAAGTGCATGAAGAGGTTGTTAGAAATGCTTGCAAAGTAATGGCTTGTTGGTAAAAGGAAAAATCTGAACATTATCTTGGAATTCATTTAATGCATTTCTTGCAAGCTATATACAGAATAGAATGCCTTTCCCCATTACATCAGTAACTAAAAATCAGCCCTTCTACTGCATTGTATAGATGAAATTGTCTTCCTAGTTCCACTTGAAATTAAACTGGTTTACATTCCAAGATTGCAAGACAGAGCCTCTTGTACACTAAATTCTCAGATGCACAAGAGCTGTTCCATTTTTTTCCTGCTTCTACATCACGTGGCTACCTTTGCTGAGAACAAACACGCAAAAGTCAGTATGCAGAAAATGTCACCAATCTGTATGTAGAACAGTTGAATCCAAGAAGAGTTTACAAAATTAACATAGACTAAGTAGTTTCAAAATCAAGGAGAAAGAAATAAAAAAAACCACACCAAAAAACCCAGCCACAAAATAAAAGATCGCCACCAAAATCCGAAAAAAAAAAAACCCCAAGGAAATTGAAGACCTCTAGAGGCTTAGCTCCCATTATCTATGTGTGGAATAGAAGCAAACAAGTGACAAACGACCATATAAACCAGACACAGCATAAAGCATATTGTCAGATCTGATTGAAGCTGAATTCATCAGGATTGATTTGAGAAAAGTGTATGTTGCTGAGGGTAAGCAGAAGTAGAAAAAACATGGAAAACACTATTTCAATGGGCTTCACATCCGTTTCCTAAGGATTTCCACATTAAAATGTCAAAGTTCATCCAAAATCGCCACAGAAATTTGTAAATCCGTCCGTCCTTCATCTGCAAAGAACTTGCAGAATTTAGCTAACAAAAGCCTCTAGAGTCCATGTGAGGTCTGCATATTTTGGAGGATTTCAAGCCACACTTTAAAACTTGTGAGAAGTCAAGTAATAATCTGTATAACCAGACTGTATTGAAATCAATATCAGAAGAATATTTCTACCAATATTTTTTACATTATATACTTTCATTTCAATTCTTGTACAAATTCCAGGCAAGCTTAGCTACTTTAGAGTGCTGCCTGCTTAGTGAATAACGATAAAAGACTGCTTCTTTTTCTTAGACAGGAAACAGATGTATTCACGAGCACAGTGTCAAGAAGGCTATTCTGTTTATGTACTGTACTGAAAACATGAGTACATGCAGTTCTATGAGATAAGTTACACTTACCTTTACAACTGTTAAATCATGTACTCTAAGAACATTTACAAACGTACTAGCAGTACTGATTCTGAAACACTTTTAACTTATCTGGAGTTCTTCTGAAGAAATATGAAGGTGGCTGGTTCCATCCTCTAGTTTTCCTGCAAGATCAGGACATTTTAGTCACATTTCCATTAACACAGAAGCCACTTTGGTTACACCAGTCAGCAAAAGCCATGTGCATGAACAGCACACTGCAAGTACAATGTGAATTTCAAAACATTGCAAGCTTATGATTTTACTGTCATATCTGTTAAGCAACAGAGTCAGCAGAAATCATGCAAACACAGGCTGAAGTGTTTGTACACTCACGAGAAGAATTGTGTGTAAAATGAGGTGTAAAACACAAGATACGCGTTTCTGAGAATCCTTATAGAATTGTCCAAAGTTTGAGACAAAAATCAAGTGTGCAAGCCCTAGATCCCTAGATGTGTGCTATTAAAGCTGCTTCAATTAAACATTTTTTTTTAGAAAAGATTTTAATTTTCCTTATTCATAGATTTGAGGGATACGGCAGGATACAGGGGGGAATTCCCCAAATTCCCACAGAATGTGTTTTCAATACAATCAAAACCACTACTGTTGTCCTCCAAAGGCACAATGTCAGCAGATCCTGGATTTTCTCACATAATTGTTGCATGTAACTGTAGATAGAGATGCGGTCTTAAGATTCAAATATATTATCCCCAATTCCCAAACAGCCCTTACAATGATGTCTTAGTGCTCAAGATGGATTTGCTCATTTTGTGTGACACATCTATTCCCTTTACAGCAATGGTGTACACAAAGATTATCATAATCACCTTTATGAAAAGATAGGAAACAAAGACACCAAAGTGTCTCTGTTGTTTCACTTTTACCCTCCTGATGCTCTCTTCCATCTCCCTGAGAGGGAGTGAACAGGTTTAAAAACAGTGAAGTACTCTTTGCAAATGTTTAAGTACTCAAGGAGTACTACATTGTTTCTTTCACATTATATCTTCAAGTAGTTGACTGTATTGTTTTAGTAATTAACTCTTTTTAAAGTGCTATTAGCTGAGATTTCAGTGTTACAGTGCCTTCCAGTACTATAAGAGATTGTGTATTTGCAAAAAAATGTATGTTGTTGTTGATTTCAGAGCTATCAGAGATCAGACGGATAGTGATTATTTTGATATTGTAGTACAACATCAATGTACATCTTTAATCGCATTAGATATCAGGTTCTAACAACACAGAGTTCACGTCTGCTCCTTTTTACATCACTGCTTAGTCAGATTTCCGATGACTTCAAAACTCACTCTCTCCCAGTACCAAGTGTTAAGGTATTAGATGTAAATTAAAAAATGTCTTTTCAAAGACTTTGGTTTCCTTCCAAACTCCAGACATTTTTTTAACTTTGGAATACTGTCAACCGGATAAATGCAGACCTTAAACATTTCCAGGATCCACTTTGCCCTCCACTGTCTAAGTACTCATATACATGAAATCCAAATAATTTTCAGATTGTCTAGAGTAGTTTATCTTTTGCCATAATCTTAGCCAGCTGGGGAAGTAATCCTACACATCTGTGTCTAGACCTCTATGAGGTAATTTATGAGGATATTTAGATACACAGTAGTCCACAGGTCACTTTATGTACTATCCTTATTCCACTCATTCTTTACTCTAGCCTGCTGTATTTTCTTGTTCATACAATACTTTTTGTTGAAAGGTTCAGGTGGATCAACACAACCGCTCAGCTTGTTGTCATCTGCAAACTTACTGATGGTATACTTGATCCCCTTCTCCAAATGTTAAGCAGAACAGGCCCCAGCGCTGAGCCCTGAGGAACAGTTTGTGACTTGCTGCTAACTGAATCTATCTTCATTGATCATTACTCTTCAGGCCCAGCCATCTGGAGAGTTTTTACCTAGTGAAGCCACGAATAGATTTTTTTTTTTTTTCATGAGAATGCTAAGGAAAGCAGCATCTATTAATGATCTCTAGCATCTGTGGGAAAATGGATGCAGAGGTTTATGGAAAATTTTGGGAAATTTGTCTGGAGTAAGTAAAAGTTTAGTTGTTGTAGGCAAGAAAATGGAATCAGCATCATAATCACTCCACAGTATCATGCAGTGGAGAAAAAGTAAGTTATACAAAATCAATGTCAGGTTAGGAAAGAGAAATAATGAGTACTCTAAATAGATCACTGTTAAGCACAGTGATGGGCTGTGCTGTAACCCAAGGGCACACCCCTTAGCTTGTGCATTCAGATTGGTCTCAGGAAGGTAACCTTTAACTGGTGCTAAGTTCCCCTTGGTTCAATTACCATCATTACTATAAAAGGGTTAAGCAACTCTCAGCAGAAAACAAGTTTTACAAAGTTGAGTGCAAGTTATTCAAACACTTATGTGCAGCAAACACAACGTAAAAACCTGTTAAAAACCTGATTTTGACTCCAGAAGTGGAAAGGGTGAATGAGATCCATCACATATATTATCTGTGTGTTCTTTTCCAGGTAATTACCAAGGGATGAACCATTGACTCAGTATGTGCTCCTACATCCTTTGATAATAGTAGACCACTTCTAGGACTCATTTCCATGCTGCTTGTGTTGAACCACAGCCAGTGTGCACCTATGAGACCTGCCACTTCAGTCACTGAGAGAGGGAATTGGAGCAGATGAAAAGAAGCTACAGGATGACTGGTGGTGTGAAGGATCATAAAAATGATGTGTAGTCTTCTAATGCTAGCTTGTAGAAAAGGTGTTCCTGCACTGTACCTATGGGGGCTTCTTACACCATTTAGCAGTGCCTTACAGACATTAATATCCAGAAAGAAATATTGAGGTCAATATAGATGTCTTCATTTCCTGATTGTCAGATCCAATTGTCAACACAGCCTTTCATTTCCCAATCGCCTAATGTGAAAAAGAGGAAATTAAACAGACATGACTGAAATCCTTTGTTACTTTATCCTCAGCTCTTTGGAAAAGATCCTCTATTAATTAATGCTCAATTCAGAGAATTTCTGAGCCAAGAGTAAATATTGGAATTGCATATATAAAGTTGAACATTACTTTGGGACCTAATAGAGGTTTGCTTTTTGGGCAGCAGGAAAGATCAAATGGCAGACTTTGAAGTAACTATAGTTTAATCTTAAAATAATGCTTTCTAGTTAAAGAATATAAAATCCAATTCCACATGCAAGGGAATCACTAATAAATCCTTATGAAACAGTGCAAAAGCTCCTTGCTCCCAGTGGCTTTTTATGATGTTCTTGGTGTTTCTTGCACTGCAGACGCATTTATACAACACAATATGACAGGTATTATTGTCAAGAAAAATGTGAGCTGAGATTGCAGGTTTCTAAACACTCCAGTCATGATAGGTGAAAGTAGAGAAAGATAAAGGCACAAAACAATGCATAAAGACATTCTGCAAGGTAGGGAAATCACAGGTAAGAATTAAACACTTTACTACTGCAAAAAATACAAAGATTTTTGAATAAAGTATTTTTGCAAGACACTAAGGCGTTGTAAAAAATTCTCTGCCTCTGAGTTCTGTGACTGCAGTGGTCATTTTCAAAGGAAAGACAGGACAAAAGAAACTGAAGAGAGGAGCGATGAGTTACCACTCAAAGCAGAGCATTGTACACGTTAGATCTGACTAATTTTCTGACTGTTACTATATAAATTAATGAGAAAATATTTTTATCTCTAGTATTGAGAGCAAAGGTTCTGTCTTTGCTAACAGTATACATGACATAAATTATACTACCAAGACGGTCTAAAATGCCCAGCCACAAAAACTAATGAGCGTTATCTGCAGTGAGCAAGGACAGGACAGCGTGAAGTGTTTTGCTTCTTAGTTTTCTACACGGACACTGAAAATCACTCTTCTTTTGTTCATTCTTTCTTGCTTCTCAGTTCTGCCACAGGAGCAGCAACTCCTCTCAGTAGGTTTTTTTTCTTAGTGGAGAAAGCACAAAGCTGAAGAAAGAACACTTTATTCCCTTCAGGTAACGTCATGGCACAAGGTAACACAGATGCAATCTTGGCCCAGTTTCAGAACACAGAAAAATCCTTGTTGACGTTAGGGAGACCTGCAGAGGATCTGTGTTTTTTGTAAGAACATATGTTTGCTCTCTGGATGTTCATGACATGAGTTAGTAAACCATTGGCTCAAACATCCTGCAGTGTGCCGGACCTTCGGTGAGTCTCTTCTCTGGGAAGTGCTTTGCTAGACTCACACAGCTCTAACAGCAGTCCAACATGCATCTCAGTTCTGCTTTCAGGTGGATAGGGGAGGATGAAGCTTTTCTCATTTCTAAGACTAAGCAGGAATAAACCACCACTGAGTCATTAGAGAACAAAGCCCACATTACAGCAGTCATCTCAGGCAGTAAATCATTTAACAAAGCGTGCCACAACAATGCTTATTAAACACAGAGTACTCAGTCTGACTCGTATTTCAGCTGAGGAACTGCCACTAAGAGGATATTCCACAGTGAATGAATTTGACCTTCAATCCTTGAAAATACAAGTTCAGAGAGCCACTTCTGCAGCAATAAATGACAGTGACACATAGAAAGGAAGAGAGCAGCATCTCAGACCTTTCCATAAAATAAAGTTCAGTGTTGATGTCAAAATTTCTGCCTGTTTTAAAATTTAAATTCATTACAAAAGTCCACCCTTTCTTCTCATACTAGAACTTGGTTGCCCTCAAAAATACTCTGTAGCTAACTTGATTAGTAAAAGAGAAACCTTTTACCTACCCCGGCTAACTAAAATTTGGGTTTGTTGAAGCAGAGAGAAATCATATGGCCTTCCATCTAGTCTTCAAGATAGAATTGCTGTTTTGGCTTGACAACAAGATATAAAAAATGCCACGAATTTGTCAGGGATACATGTGTCTTGTGATACGAGGCCAAAGAGGTGAAAAGATAAGAAAGACATTAATAGCAGAGTGACAGCTGAGGGAAGATACCTCTTTTAACTGATCAGCCTGCCTTGAAGCAAACATTTATCTATGCTTCATACAAGTAGAGTGGCTACTGAGGTCAAGTTTCTGAGAGAATTTCTCCGCCTGAGAGGAGAGAATTTCTGAAAAACTTCAGATTTTTTTTTTTTTTTTAAAGGGGATAGAGGGGTGGTTGGGTGGAAAATAAAATACAGCATTTAAGTCATGCTTTTTAAAAACCCCATCTCAATCGTAAGATGAATGTCATAAGACATCCCAGAACACCCACCAGATAAGAAACCATAGTTGGATGGATTTCACAGAATGGCTAGTAGGGACAATGTCTACAAAAAGATCTGTACCACTATTTTATCAAAACTCCACTATTATAGAATCATAAAATCACCTGAGTTGGAAGGAACCTCCAAAGGCCATCCAGTCCAAAGACCCCCTGCAGTGACCAGGGACATCCTCAACTAGATCAGGTTGCTCAGAGATTAAGAGGACTTATGGATAACAATCCTGGTAGCAGGTGTGTAGGGAATGTAGTAAGAGACTACCTGAGCTCACACCTACCAGATGTGTTAAAAGGCATGACAAGGCACAGCAGATGTCTCGCTTTGGAGATTCAGATGATGGAAGGCAATATGGGGTGCAAACAGTTATTGACAGGTGAGAAGCTACTAGTAGAAAGGGAAAGGTATATGGCACAATAGAGTGACTTAAAAGTGCACTTAAGAATTCTTGAGGGTAAAAAAGATAATTTGAATTTTTTTTTATAAACATGTGGGATTGGGTGCCCCGGTCCAAGTAATTCAATTCAGTAAATACAGTATAAGCACGCAGAAAAGATTTTGTGTCTTTTCAAATCTTGCAAAGGAAAACTAACCTATGGAATGAAAGGAGTAGATTTTGATTGGATTTTCTTGTCTACTCAATGAGTTCATATACCCCAGCCTAACTGGCATTGATGGTGTAGTGTTCTGCTTTAAATGCTGAGCAGAATCTGTGAGTTTAATTTGTGTGTTTCCTTCAGAAAATTTAAATTTTGTGTTTAAAAAGTTGAAAAGTGTCTGCCCACCTACTCCTCCCTCTCCTACCCTCTTGGTGATTTCTGCCTTCTTCTTTACTTCTTCACTTCTCTCCATGTTGATGCTTTTCTTCCACAGCTTGAATCAGTTGTTTAATTGCCTGCAGATTCATCAGTGCTTTTGTTAAACCCTCTCTTTGTGTCTGACACTTTAGATAAAAGGTCTTGGGTGAAATATGATTGGAGTCTCTGACCCATGACATTGGTGGCATGCCAGGTGGGACACATGGGGAACCAGATAAGGACCCACACTATTCCACTGTGACATGACAGGTAGAAATGTGCATACAGAATAAGAGCTGAAGGCTTCTCTTCTGAAAGTTCACAGCAAAACCAGATTCAAATTGTTTAAATTGTTTGACAGCAGCTGCTGAGTTTTCCCCTGGTAACAGAGAAAGAATTTATGCCTTTTGTAGGGTTTACTGCTACATTTACCAAATCTCATTTTGTCCAGAGTCTCTCACAGAATTTAACTTGCTTTCTTCAAAGATAGACTGATTTTGAGCTTTTCCTATCTCAAGTGATGAAAAAAAAATCACACAGAGAAATACCTGTGTGAGTAAGCAACTGCTGGCTGTCTGGTTAACACGTACAAATTCTTAACAAGCAACAAGTATCCTTCCCAGTATATCAAGGAAGTGCATGGAGTTCATAAGATACTTTGATTATGTTATACCGCATAACTATCTGTTCCAGTAGCACATAATCATGAGAAGCAAAATCTGCACAAGAAATTCAAGATTGAATAATTTTTGTGAGAATTATGCTGGAAGTGTGTAATCCTGTATTCTTTATTGAGAGGGCTCTATGTACACTGGGTACTTTTCAGTGCAAAGGTACCTGTATTTTGTCTGCATCCAGCCATTGGTAGCACCTCAATTTCAGGTAGTATCGGCAACTCGCAAGTCTGCAAGTAAACTGGCAGAAACACAGTTCATTCATTGTGAAATCTTTATGCTGTAGAAATTTGTGTTGCATAGTGCCAACTTCACGACAGACAGTAACCTTAATTTTCAACTGCCAACACCAATTTTGTTTTTAAAGTGATATCTTTTCTTCAGGAATACAATTTGTCTCAATTTTTAGATACTGAGCTCTATTGCTTTTTCTTGCTGACTCAACATCTAATTCATCAGGTATTCCCATTCAGTGCCTCTTATTTCCACAGCCCATTCCTCTGATTAGTATATTCTAGCCCATAAAAGAATCCAACTAAACCTCAAAGTTCAGGTAACAACTTGTGTGCATGAATTCCCTCTTGCCTTCTGAAATCTGTCTACAGTAAGTTGTCAATAAGAAGCAGATGTTCCAGGCAGATCACGTTTTAATGCAGTTCCTGTTTTATTCATCAGCCAAGTAGATATTAAGTGATGAACAGTTTTTCACTTTCATACCAGTGAACTAATATCTCAAACCTAGCGTCTTCAGTTCTCAATCAGTTGCAGGGGAGAGCGGAGCAGAAAACTCTCACTTTTCCTACTCAGACTGGTAGTCCTCATCAGCATTTCAGAGAAGTCTTCCATGACCACTTTCTGGGTATAAGTGAATATAATTTACAAGTGATTAAAATCAAGGAAGTGATATCAGAGTCTGTAAGTATTGTCCTTTAGAAAAGCTAAGCATGATATGATCCAATTGGGACAGTTTCCTCAAAAACATAATTAAATGGTCAAGAAGTAGAAAATTTCATGAAAGCATACATGTAGAGGAATTCTTTGCTGAGCGAGGACTGGTTTAATAACAGCCGCTTTGGACAACCTTGCCTTAGTGAGCAGCTCCTGTGCTAGCCTGGGAACAGCTCTAATTAGCTGCTTCAGAGCAGAAGACAAGGCCTTGGGCAGGAGATAAAAGTGTATTTATAGCATGGAATGTCAGCTAGAAAGGAGGCCCATTGCAGGTATCAGAGAAGGTGGGCAAGACAGTTCATCTCTTGGTTACGGCCAATGGGATAACGGGATGGTATGATGGACGACTATGAAACCAATGAAACTATGGTTGAAGTCGCGTCACGGGTGTAAAGGGGTATAAAAGCAGGTTCAAATCATAGAATAGTTTGAGCTGGACAAGACCTTTATGATCATCGAATCAAACCTTTAACTAGCCCTGTCAACACCACTAAACCATATATTCCAGTGCAACATCTACTCTTTTAAACACTTCCAAGGACGGGGAGTCAGGCTCCTCTCTGAGCAGGCTGTTCCAATGCTTGACAACACTTTCAGGAAAGACATTCCTCCTGACATCCAACCTGAACCTCCCTTAGCACAGCTGAAGACCATTTCCCCTCACCTTATCACTGGCCACTAGGAAGAAGATACGAATCCCCACCTCTCTACAAGCTACTTTCCAGTAGTTGTGGAAAGCAATAAGGTCTCCCCTCAATTTCCTTTTCTCCAGGCTAAACAGCCCCAGATCCCTCAGACATTCCTAGCAATATGTGTAAATACTTTCCTGTTCTGGATTTGGTCAAATCATGTTTGCTTATGGTATTCCTGCATCAAACTTATATTCCCTCCTGCACACAGCAACAGCATGCACAGCATGGGGGAAGAGGTCTTTGTGGTGGGAAAGTGAAGGGGAGAGGTGGCTGCTGCAGGGGACAGGTTGAGCATGTGGAGTGAGCCAGACAGATTTTGGGGTCCTTATTTGGGGACAGGGTATTTCTTTTCCCCTCTTCTTGGTACCCCATCCCTGTTTTGTCTGTCTTGGGAGTCTGGTTTCGGTTTCGCTTTGCCCTGTAGCACACTGTGGCCTGTCTGTCCCTCTATGGCTCTCTGTCCCTCTTCTGCTTCACCTCTCCCTCACCCACTTTTTCCCCCTTCCCTTTTTAGTCTTCCCTTTTGTCTTTCTCCTATCTCCATTCTTTCCCGCAATTTCTGTCTGTGACCTAGGAAACTGCTTAAATTCAAAATTTAAGTTTTGCCTAGGAGATTCCCAGTCTTTCCTTTTTACTCCCCTCCTCGTCTGTGGCTTTTAGCATCTCTTAGGAATCAGAGATTATCAGGTCTGGGTGGAGGGAGAGGTGGTACTTTTTTTTTCCCTTTTCCCCTTTTCCTTTCCCTCTTTTTTTTTTTCATACTTAATAAAGTTTAATAAATTTTAATATTTCTAATTCCAGTGTATGGACATGTGTTCACTTTACCTCTTTTTCGCAACTTCAGGGGGTGTGAGGACATTTCTATCTGCATAATTGGGAAGAATATAATTTTATGGGCTAACCCGGTGCTAAACCGTGATATTTCCTTATGTAGATCTAATGCAAAATTTCTTCGCAATTAGAGGTAATAAAAACATTGGAATGGGGGCACTCATAAAATGTCAGATGTATTCAGTTTGTAGGTTTAGAGAAAGTACATGTATTTTTAAACCTAACTTGATTTGTCATTGATGTTTCTCTGTGCACCTTTCAGAAAAACTTGAGATATAAATCAATATATAGTAAAGAATTGTTTCTGAATTTCAGTCAAAATTGTATCTGTATAACCAAGCCACAGATTTTAGTTAGATGTTGTTGGAGATTATGAAACATTCAACATTTCTTGAAAGGCCACATGAGTCTTAGAAAACATTATTAAATAAATTATACAACCTTTTCCTAAATGCATATTTGATACATCTTTAACAGATGCATTTCTACTTACCATTGGCATCATTAGTATTCCCTTCATTTTAGCTGAGAATGCAAACTTTTATTATGGAGGTGGCAGTGAGAATTCTACAGTAATTTGACTTCCTAATTCCTACCAATATAAATCACTGCTGTATACACAACAGTTGTTTTCAATTCTGTGTATCCCTTCTTAAAATACTGCTTAAAAACAATTAATGTCTAGTAAATATCGTATTCTTCAAGTTAAAAAATATAAAAAGTCAATATTCTTTTGTATTAACGAAATATATAAAAAAATCCCACAGAAAAACAACCAGCTTGTTGATTTCGATAATGTCTGCCAGGGTAGGATAAATTTCATCTAACTTAATCTTTCAAGAGTTAGACGTTGTATAACATGGCCACTTGGTTTTCTTATGTCATCCATGAAGGATAAAACAATAGTCATCTAGATGTTAGCACTTCTCTGGAGGTGCGCAGATCTGAAATAACCAGCTTAAATTTAGACAATTGAATTTGCTTTATAGCTGCAGACATTTCTGGAGTTCTGGTAATAATAGGATTAAATAGAAAGGACAGCTACAGCAGCATTTTGTTGGAGTTACATTCAGCAGCTGAGACAACAGCAGTGGTTACAGGTACCACGAAGTGTTATCCATGGGAGGAAAGAAAAGATATTTGCTACATTTAGGCAGCAAGAAATGCTGGAATGAACTGAATTTTTGCAGACACTGCAGAAATTCTTTAAACAGAGTAAAAGCACTGTCACAAATGAGATATTTACAGCTGGAGGAACTATGACACCAGGAGCTGCAGTCAAAGGACCAGATCAGATTTCAGGCCTCATTGCAATTTCAGTGATGTAAGGCATCCTAATAGAAACTCAGATCTAAAATAGGTGAAATGTATTCAATAAGAAAAGACTAAGGGTTTTCCAAATTTTACAGTCAGATAGCTTAAAGTAGAAGATGAATCTTAGCAATTTTTCTGTACAGACTCTTGTGTAGGTTCTGCAGATTCTGACACTATGACTTTTTGATTTTGTGGCTTTTTCATGCATTTACAACGACAGCACAAATTGCTGCAAGTGTTGTCGAAGCGCTGGAAAGCTCACACAGAAGCTCAGAAGACAGAGCAATGAGCCAACATAAAATAATCTGGGGTGGATGAAAGACATTTAGCTCAAGGACAAGAAGAAATGGATTCAAGTTGCACCAGGAGAGGTTCAGATGGGTCTTAGGAAAAACTTCCCTGAAAGAGTGGGGAGACCTTGGAACAGGCTGCCCAGGGAGGGAGTAGAGGCACTGTCCCTGGAGAGGTTCAACAAATGGGCATACAGGTTGTTTCAGGAGATGGGTTAGTGATTGGAGGTTGCAGAGTGAACAGTTAGAGTTGATGGTCTTTTCCAACCTTGATGATTCCATGATTAAATTCTGATCCATTGTTGGGTTTTTTTTTCTGTAAAATGGAAATCACTGATGAGAAATATTTCCATAACATCATACCTGCTTAAAGTTTTGGACTAGTTTATTGCAAGAGGAGTGGCCAACATCCCAGTAGGCTGTGCTGCCATTCAGCAGAACCTGGATAGGCTGGAGAGTTGGGTGAGGAGAAATTTAATGAACTATAACAAGGACAAGGGTAGAGTCTTGCATCTGGGCAAGAACAAATCGAGGTACCAGTATAGATTGGACACTGATCTATACAGTGAAGAGCAGTGTGAGAGAAAGGGACCTGAGGGTCCTGGTGGACACCAGGATGACCATGAGCCAGCAATGTGCCCTGGTGGCCAAGAAGGACAAGAAGACATTCTGGAGTGGATCAGAATGGGGATGGTTAGCAGATTGAGAGAGGTGCTCCTCCCCCTCTATGCTGCCCTGTTGAGACCATGTCTGGAATATTGTGTCCAGTTATGAACCCCTTAGTTCCAGAAGGACACAGAACTGCTGGAAACAGTCCAGTGCAGAGCCACAAAGGGATGATGAAGGGAGTGGAGTATCTCCCTGATGAGGAAAGGCTGTGGGAGCTGGGTCTCTTTAGCTTGAAGAAAAGGAGACTGAGGGATGACCTCATTAGTGTTGATAAATATGTGAAGGGTGGGTGTCAGGAGGATGGAGCCAGGCTCTTCTCGGTGGCAATGGATGCCAGGCTCTTCTCAAAGGGCAATGGGTGTCAGCTGGAACATAGAGGAGGTTGCACATAAATATGAGAAGGACCTTCTTTCTAGTGAGGGTGACAGCCCAGGGGGATTGTGGAGTCTCCTTCCTTGGAGACATTTAAAACCCATCTGGATATGTTCCTGGGCGACTTGGTCTACGTGATCCTGCTGTGTCAGGGAGATTGGAGTAGATGATCTTTTGCAGTCCCTTCCAATGCCTAATGTTCTGTAATTCTGTGACTCTGTAATAATACAGTAATTCTTTAATGAGTCTCTTCTCGCTGTGAATGTAAAATTTTCTGTTTATAGTGATGGAGTGATTAATAATTTTAGTAAAACTGTTATTTCTAGTGAAAGCTTGATTTTTCCCTGCTTACATTTCAAAACAGAACGTGCATTTTTAAAAACTTCTGATCTTTTATTATCACTAAAACTCCAACAATGCTTTCTACTGTCACAGACCCCTCCTCTTCCCGTCAAAAATACCCATAGCAAAATGACCTGTTTTCAGTGCAGTATCAAAGCTACTGTTTGCACAGAAATGGGTTAAAATGAATAAACCCTCTTAAAGGAAGCTGTAAGTCTCCACCATATTAGGAAGTGTCACAAACTGTTTGACACATGGATGAGCTATTCTTAAACAGTTCTCCGCTCCCTCATTTCCCTCTGGCTTCTCTTGCTATGGTTTTACAATACTTTAGCAGTAGGTTACACTACTACTTCATTTTGAACAAGAGCAATATATTACTTGCGGAGCCTGATCTCTGAAGTATGTGTGGATTGGAAAGCTGAAGGTTTACTGCTCTAGAAAAATTGCTAAGACTTCCTATAATACCCATCATTTAAGGTTATCAAGTACAGTGTGATGCTCCTCTATATCTAAACTTGTTCTTACAAAGCAAAGAAGAAAACTTGGAATATAGAAAATCTTTGAAAATCAGAATTTACCAGGGATGCTCTGATGGCCAGAGGGATGCCACGTGGAAGTTGCCTTTCAATCTCCCACTAGAAAAATCTTTTGACAAAGGTCAGCTCCATAACATCCTTTTTGGATACAGAGATTTATCCAACAGAGAAACATTTGGTTCTACAATGTGGATTTTCTTGGCTGGCATACAGTCAAGAAAGTCAAGGCGTCATGCCTGTGCATAGACTGCTTGGCCCTGCATGCCTGGCTGTCACTATACTCACAGCAACTGAAAAAGGGAACAGCAAATCTGCACAGACAAAGGCAACAGAAGCAGCAAACCCTTCCTGAGAACCACCACTCCCTAAGGACATCTCTTATGCCACTTTTGCATGCTTGCTTGAAAGCCCTGACTGCAAAATATTTCCTAGCACGAATCTGAAACACAGTAAAACAGGAAAGCCTTAGAAGAGCAACTGAAGCTTTAGCAAGGCTTGCAGAGGGTGAATTGTCAAATACAAATATAAAGCAGTAAGCCTTGTGCTCTTTCAGGGAACACAGCCCTATATGTGAGAAACTCAGAAACTGCTTACCTAGATTGTCTGAGAAATGCTTCTGGGAGCTCCAGGAAGCAAGTTGAGGTCTGGTCATTAATGGGAAATAGCTGTTTATAGACTCCATCCTTTAGACGTTTTGAAGACGTGCACATGACAGTATGAATGCATGCAGGTGCCTTGGTCAGGATTCTGTGTAGTCACTTTGGTGATGAGGAAGGACTGCCCTTTCATCCAAGTCATGTGGCTGGGTTTGATGATTTAAAGGCCTTTTCCAAACTTAAGGTTTCCATGATCTGGGATATGCAGCACCTTCCAACTCATACTTACCACAGAATCAATAGAGTTAGAAGGGATCTCAAGAGATTATCCTCTCTACCCATGCCCCACCCCCAAGCAGAGATGACCAGAGCACAGTGTACAGTGCTGCTTCCAGGTGGGGTTTGAACACCTCCAGAGCAGGAAACTCAACAACCTCTCTGGGCAACCTGTACCATGACTTTGGGGCTCACACTGGAAAGAAGGTTGTCCTTATTTCTGAATGAAACTTCCTCTCTTCCAGCTTGTGACCAGTGCTCCTTGTCCTGTCACTCAGCACAACAGTCTGGGACTAGATGACCTTTTGAGGTCCCCTCCAATCCCTAATGTTCTGTGAATCTGTGAATCCTCCCTGCAGTCACCCTGCAGATATTTACAGGTGAGGATCAGGTGCCTTCTCTTCTCCAGGCTAAAATGTCCCAGCTCTCTCAACATTTACCCATGGCTCCAGTCATCTTCACTGCCTTCTGCTGGACTCTGTCCAGCAGTTCCCTGTCTCTCCTGAACTGGGCAGTCCAGAACTGGACACAGTACTCTAAATGTGATTTCGCCAGGGAAAAGTAAAGGGAGAGAATGACCTCTCTAGAAATACTGGCCCCACACTTCTTAATGCACCCTTGACTACCACTGGCCTTCTTGGCAATATGGACATACTGTGGGCTCATGGCTGTCTCACTGTCTATCAGGACTCCAAGATCTTTCTCTTTGAGGCTACTTTCCAACAGCTCTACCCCTAACCTATACTGATGTATGAGGTTGTTCCTCCCCCAGTGCAGGACTCTAAATTTGCTCCTGTTGAACCTCATTAGGTTCCTCTTTGCCCAACTGTCCCACCTGTCCAGGTCATGCTGGATGGCAGCACAGCCCTCTGCTGTGTCAGCCACTGCATTTAGCTTTTACCATCAGCAAACTCACTGATGTCCCTTCATCCATGTTGTTGATGAATAGTTGACCAAGAGCAGACCCAGTACTGAACCCTGGGAACATCGCTGCTCACGGGTCTCCAACATGACCATGCAACACCATTGATAAGAACTCTAATGCCTGCATTAGCAGGTACTGACTGTGATCAGCACCATTTTCCCTGCTGCATTCCTGTTGCATTGCTACACTGTGTTTGGGTGTCTTCTACTGGGCAGAGGGTGTGGGCACAAAGCTCTAACCCCACACAACTCACCCCACTCTCACCTTTCTATGGCTGCAGCGAGCACTCTTTCGATAGTTCTGCACAGGGCACAGGTTTTCTCTTTTTGGACACCACACTCATCTAGCTGTCTCCCAGAGCTCTTTGGTGATGTGCTGCGATTCTGGTGTCCTAGAATTCTGTAGATGATGTCCTCTGAGGGAGGGCAGGACATGAACCCAGGAGCAAGGTATGTCACGGTAGAATAGCCAGACACAAGGGACACTAATGTTTTTCTAGGGAGACACAAGGCAGCAAAACCACATGACCCTCCTGCTTTCTGCTGCACCTCAGGAGCAGGACTCAGGTCCCAAAGCACTCTGAAAGGCCAGCCATAAGGGTGACCCCTGCCTCCACCACTGTGCCAGCTACAAAATAAACCACTTCATCTTGGAGAGGAAGCTTGTCCACTGCCCGGTCTCAAGCTCATTACAAGGCTGTTGAGCCATCACCTCTAGCTGTAAGTGGCCGTATTTATTCTCTGATGTTATTTTAATACATGTTACAGACCCAGCTCCCACACAGTCATAGTGTCTGACAAGAACAACATAACGGGTTTATCTATCTCATCAAAATATTTTAGTGGATCGGACTCACTGCTGTGGACGTCACAGATTCTTTGCCATCTAGAGACAGAAATTAAGGTGTAAAGAGAGACAGACATCAATGTTGTCTGTTGCTCTTTCAGTGGAGGGAATTTGCTTAAAATAAGTCCAGATAATTGTTTGCAGTTTAAAAATGCTTTAGATGACAGCTGAAAAATGAGTAATCACAAATATGTGTCCTCTGTTTTCCCTAGTTCTGAAAGTGCCCAAAGTTTCAGTTGTTAGAGAAAAAATAATTATCTATCCAGATGTGAATTCAGTGGGAAGGAAAAAAGCAGAAATATCAACAGAACTGTCTTACTGAATTTTACAGTAAAAAAGGCCTCCAAAACGTAGGGTTTAATTGTTCACCTGTAACCAATAAATGCTGTACACGTGTTACCAGTAAAGGATTCTTAGCAAAGCATGGAATTCTCTGTTTCACTGTCACCTAGGAACTGAAGAGTGTTATTCCTCTCCTGTATCTCCATCTCTCTGAACCCCACTCTGTGAATGAACTCTGAGTACATTATCCAGTGCTAGGGCATGTGAAGAGAGATTCTACTGTAAAAGTTAAATCAATCACCTTCAACTAAAGAAGCCTCTCTGCTAATCGCAGTGGTCTTCTCTTAAGTCAGTCAGCTCCAGAAGATGGAGGCAGGGAGTCTGGTCCACTGGGAGCTTTTACAAATATTCACAATGTAAATTATCATCTCCATTGTGAAATTCACGCAGTGGCTGAATTCATCATTGAATTTCCTTCAAGTCATCTTTTTGGATCTGTTCCCCATAACACTGTCATCCACATTGTCCTTAGAATTTATTAGCTATTCAGTGGGCAAGTATTCAATTCCATGTCAGAATGGCTTCACTACAGGCTCAGTGCATGTCAGAAAGGTGCCTGCTGCTCTGATGAAGAAATGAGACTGTAAGGAGGCAACGCAAGCCCAGCACATAATTATGCAGGAACAAATATTAGGTGACATTTCCAAATGGGAAAAAAAATCAGACAACTATTTGGATAAGACTAGAAAGCGGGGAGGAAGCAGTAGGTGGATAAGTGGGATGAACATTCACAAGCCTTTGACATAAAATCATAGCTACTGTGACAGGAGTGCAAAGATCAGCATCACACCCTAACTCCTGAGTCAGGCACAGCTGTATTTCGGAGTCTTTCAGATCACTGGTACAAATCTGATGTTTGTTCACTGTTGGAAGGATCGTTGAAAATCTGCCTTCTAGAAACCTGGAAACTCTGAAGCCTTTAACTTCTTTCCACTGATTTAAAAAAAAACCCAAAATGGCAGAGCTGCAGTAAGCCTGGAAGTGGAGACTCATTGACTGCCTTCCACTCTAAGACCACTCTGATCAACATTCCCCAATTTACATGAATAGAAATTGAATGGTTTTGTGCATTTCTTAAAGAACTCATGTCTTACGACAGCGTCATATAGGTCTTAGAATGGGCTGCAGACATTTTAATACAGACTATAATTTTAGAGAAAGTAGCTTTGAGGAAAGGAGCCAACTGAGATCCAAAAGCATTATGTATGCCATTGTCTGTGGGGTTATTTGTTTTTATTTCTTTCCACTTCAAAGTCTATACGAGCTAATACTGCTGTTCATGTTTTTTATGTCTTTTTGCAAACAATTTGGAAGAAAAAAAGGCCTTTGCAAGTTTTCAAAACATTTTTTCACTATTTTTTTCCTCCTCCTTGAGTTCTCCTTTAATTTAACATATTTGCCCTTTTTGTTTCCTCTTTTTCAATTTTCTTCTGCCTGTCTCAATATTTTTTTTTCTAATTATTTCTAAACTGTCATGAGTTGCCTTCTCAAATTAATTGGTCCCCCACTGTTTCACTGCTTTCCTGTTTTACATTTGCTAGATCCTTATTCCTACTTTCTCCCTGTTGCTTTGTCCTGTGAGACAAGTAGCTTTATTGTCACAGCACTTTCTCATCGAGGCTTGCAATTCTTTGAGCTCAGTTCGTGTTATGGCGCTTCAGAGGTCACAGAATCACTGAATTATTGAGGCTAGCCTATGACCTAACATCATCACATTAACTAGACCATGGCACTAAGGGCCACATCCAGTCTGTCGTTAAACACCTCCAGGGGCGGGGACTCCTTGGGCAGTCTATTCCAGTGTCTGATCACCCTTCTTATGAGGAAGGGCTTCCTAACATCCAACCTAACCCTCTCCTGGCGCAGCTTCAGGCCCTGCCCTCTCATCCTGATACTGGTGACATGGGAGAAGACCCCTGCCTGACGAAAACTTCCCTTTGGGGAGTTGTGGAGAGGGAGAAGGTCCCCCCTGAGTCTTCTCTTCTCCAGGCTAAACAATCTCAGCTCTCTTAGCCTGTCCTCATCAGACTTTCCCTCCAGCCCCTTCACCAGCCTCATAGCTCTCCTCTGGACCCACTCCAGTTGTCTCATGTGTACTGTGGCTTTCTGAACAGCAATGAGGAAAAATTGTCCAGCTGAGAGTAGGTATTGAAATAGGAAAACATGTGCTTCTAACTGATAACACTCTTTGATCCTTATAGTAAAAAAAAAAAAAAGGAAAAAGGAAAAGCAATATTTAACTTACCTTCATGGTTCTATCTCCTACAGAAGGCCCAAATTAGTTGTTAAGAGTTCATACTGTACTTATAATCAGAAATGTATTGTAGCCTGCAGTGCAATTCACTGAAATGGAAAAATCACTTGTTAACAGAAAGGTCAACAAATCTGAGTTCTTGCAGTAGAGAGCATGAAAAATATGGGAACACTGAATGTCTTCAAGAATGCTGATGCTGTCGAGATTTACAGCATTAGTGAACATTCTAGGGTATTGGAGAATGACAGCCTGTAATGTGAAAAACCTGGAAGGACAAAAAAATTCTTTATTCAGATTAATCCAAAAGAACAAAACCCTGTCCTTAGACAAAACACCTTAGCAGTTTGTATAAATGTAAAGGAGGTGATTATAAATCAGATACAAGACTCCAGACACAGTGTATTACTGAGAAGATATCCTCAACAGTCCGATAAAGGAGAATAAATGATGGATTTCTGAATTAATAAAATGTGGAAACATGCAGTAAATGAATTATTTGTTGACATATGTTATACAGTAAGCTGGCACCATTACTTTAAATTTAACTTTGGATGACATTGCCTTGGAAATTTGAATTCAGTATATTAAATTGACAGAATAAAATCGAAAAACATTTAGGTTTTGTCATGTACTATATTCAGTGACCAGAGTAACCAGTGGCAAACTGGAAATGCATAGTTTGGGGGAGTCCCATAGTATTGTAGGAATAGGAGTGTTATTGCTCACCAACAACAAATACGGCATTACATTATGAGTACAGCATTGCAACTTGTGTGTTCATATGCACTTGCTAAATATTCAGACCTTAAAACTGTCAGATAAGTATCTGTCTGTGATTTAGGGAAAAAAAGATGATGATTGCTTTCTATTCAGTTTGACATCCTGTGTAACAGAGGTCACACATCTTCACTCTGAGAATACCACGTACTGGATATATGAGTACTGGAGAATGTGGATTTATTAAGTTGTGACAGACAGAAGACTTTGGAAGGACAGAGGTGTCAAGGAATATTATATTAGCGTGTAATGTATATTAGGGACACAGATTTTTCAAAGTTATTAACGCACAGTTGTGCTGCCGTGGTCATAGCTGGTGGCAATTAATGCAAATCTTATTAAGCAGAAGAAGTTGTGAGACAGTTTTGTCCCTGGAAAAAAGAACCAATACCCACAGGCCTGACCTACAGTGAAGGTAATGAATATAAAGAGACAAGCGAAATCTCAGGTCACAGAGTGAATTCCTTCTGTTCCAGAACTCACATGAAGAAAGGGCATAAAGGAAGAGGTTAACTACCCTGCGTCTGCATTACGGGTCTGATTGAGACGATGGAATAAACCATTTCCACTTCATCCTGTTGGGCTCTACAAGACAAACGAATCTTGCAGGAGTAGAATTGTAACATAATCAATAACCCCGCAGGGCACAATCATAGTGAGTTACAAATGGGTGAAGGACCAAATCAGAGGTCTGAAGGGAAATTATAGTGTCTTACTTGGAGGAGATTACCAGCAGCTTGACACACAGTATTTGTTCTGAGAAAGCCTGAAGGATCAGCAGTGCCATTAATCTGATAGCTAACAAATGTATTTAGCATCATGTAAAGCAACAAATCTGTGTCAGATAATGAAAGACTTGTTGGAAGGTTGCTTGGGTACTGCAAAAATATTTTTCCATCGGTGTATTTTTTTGCATTCATTTGTGTATTTCCATTTGCATGTACTTCTGTGAAACTATAACAATAAAGGTCAGGTATTTTGCTGCAAAATTGAAATCCTTTATTTAAAGTCAGATTCTGGACATTAGTTTTCACCAGGCATCAGTCAGAATTAGTGCGTTCTGACAAATAAACGCTGTACTCTAAAGCTAACTATGGAGAAAGCAAAGGGATTTCTGCACCAGTGAACAGGTACTTTTGTATGCTGTTTTATTATTGGTTTTATTTACCTCCTGCCCACACTGTTTTGAGTGAGACAACTAAATGAACACTCCTTGCAGGAGGACTGAGTTCATGACTGTCACAAAACACTGTAAGTCAGCATGACAATAAGCCAATTTGTGTGGAAATGAACTCATTAATGCTAATGTTTTGCTGACTTCCAACTGATTCAGGAACTTCTGAACAAAATTTAACATAGAAGAAGGAGGGTAAGTTCATGAATTGTGGAAATTCATAAAGTGTGAAGAAACAAATGCATCTATTCTTTATTCATATTCCATATTCAGTGATCTGCTCTGATACTCCAGTCCCAGAATATACTCTGGGGAACACTAGTTTGTACAGAGGATGTCATAGCTGAATTGTAGAAATTCCCATTAGGTGGAAATGAAAGCACTGATGGCTTCTAATTTTTAATTTTTTCCTAACAAAACATTTCTTTGCTTTGAAGAGGACATGCCTTCCAACCTGAGAAAACAGGTCTTGATTTGTAAGAAACCTGAAGAAACAATCTTCAGTATATCAGTTCTCATATAATATCACAGTATCACAGTACCACAGTAATGATAAGGTTGGAAAAGACCTTAAAGATCATCCAGTCCAGCCTAAATCCAAATAAACCAAGTAAACCCAACATCTAACATCTAGATCATGCCACTCAGCACCTCATCCAGCCTAACCTTCAACACCTCCAGGGAGGGTGACTCAACCACCTCTGTGGGCAGCCCATTCCAAAACCAGATCACTCTTTCAGTGAAAAATCTTTTCCTAATGTC
>JAOXOE010027048.1:0-19590 GCA_028565055.1 Phoeniculus purpureus
CCTGCTGTGGCAGGGGGATTGGACTGGATGATCTTTCGAGGTCCCTTCCAATCCCTAATGATTCTGTGATTCTATGACTATCTGTTAACATCTTTCTACCCCTGGAGAAACATGAGTAGAAATTGCAGATTGTAGTCAAACTGCCCTGTTGTTCTGTCAAGGCAGAAAGAAGAACTAATGTTTTTCAGTCCTACTTCTGATCAACTGGCAGTTCTCACTGTCCTACTAAATTTTGGGCACTACCAAAAATGTAGAATAATAAAAAAAAGTATTGAATTTTGAATGCTGTGTGGTCATTCTTGATTAAGGAACGTACAGTCCTTGCAGAGGGAATCTAAAGGATCAAGAAGGATGAGATCATAGAAACATTCAGTTTGGAAAAGACTCTTGGGATCCCCGAGTCCAGCCATCAAAGATGATATTGCTTCAAAGCAGGGCCATGCGACGTATGCCGTTGCTTTTCACCCGGAGAAGATTACGACATGACAGATTCAACGTTTCAAACTTATGTCTGTCGGAAAAGCATTTCCTTGGTTTTGAACGTGAAGGTCAGAACTGAGAAAGCTGTAAAATGTGAAGGACAGCAGCTCTGCTGTTGTCAGTAAAATCAAAGACAGGAAATATTTTTACAGTCTGAGTGCAGATTCTAAAGCTTTAATTTAAAAAAATAAGTCAGTTCTTTCCTGACTGTATCCGCAGAAATGTGGACGTTTATTTAGGTATTTTTCTACCTTAAAGCAACAACATGAATTTTTAAATAAAGAATTAGAAGTGAAGTGTAGATACAAATACGGTGCAGTCTCCATGATAGCATTCTCTACTTGATGAAATTAGCATTTGCATGTTCCCTAGGAATTCAGGAGCAGGATGAGGATAAATAAGAGGGATTCTTCCACTGCTGTAGCTCTGTGGACTAAGATGAGATAGATAGATATATATATATATATGACCCTATAGGTTTGATTTTTTTTTTTCATGTGAGCAAAGCAAGATTATCAATATTACAGACTAATATTAATGTTACAGATCTAATCTGTGTTCCATTATTGCTTTCCTCAACTCTCTCATTACTCAGGAGGATGCCATCTTATTCTTTACACTGGTAAGTCATTCTTACACGGTGAAGTGCTGTGACTCCTCTCTTTTAATTCCACATTAGCAATCTGTGCTCTGCAAACCACCTCTACCTCAGTGCATGGTATGAAAGAATGAAACTGAACCTGTGCCATTACATCCAGACTAGTTCAAGTGAGGCTCTGAGCCTGTTCTTTGGCAGTACCCTGAGGCAAACACTTTTCTCCTTATACTTTGCTGTCTTGCCTGTAGAAAGAGAAGATACTATTGGTGCAATAAGCTTTTCTTAGGAGATTTTTTTAGGAACTATTTTGTTTCAAAACCTGACTTCTATTAGAGTTTAGGGAGAGATCAAAGTCCCCTACTGTGCACAAAGTTTTTCTGAAAAGAGCCTCGTTTTCATCTACCATCTCATTTACATCTAAGTGCATGTTATGTTTTTGTTTGTTGAAAGGATTTGGAAGATAATACTAAATACTAGGGTCACCAAGTGACCCTAACAGTAATCTTTTGAGGTGTTTTTTTTTATTTTTTTTCTCATAACACTAATATTTTAATTAGCTACATTAATATTTTAAATTAGCTACTGATTATTAATGCAATCTGATTTTGAACTCAAAACGCCAGACCAGTTTCTCCTCCTGTCTTGTTAAATATGCTCATCGTGCGTTGCACTTCTGTGTAGTGAATGTCACTACTTTAAAAGGTCACAGTCAACTGTAAAACCTGACACTGCTTGAGACCTCACTGGTGCTGATTCCCTTTATACTTGCTCTCAGTGAAAGCTGCTGCTTTTCCCTCTACTGTAGAATCCCAGTTCTTCCTATCATAAAATTTCACAGAATCACAGAACATCAGGGATTGGAAAGGACCTCTACAGATCATCCAGTCCAATCCCCCTGCCACAGCAGGATCACCTAGATCAAGTCACACAGGAACATACCCAGGCAAGTTTATATGTCTCCAGAGAAGGAGACTCCGCAACCCCCCTGAGCAGCCCCTTCCAGTGCTCTGTCACCTTCACCGGGAAGAAGTTCCTTAGGTGACACTGAGCAGAGCCTGGCCCCAATCTCCTGACACCCACCTTTCACATACTCATAAACATTAATGAGGTCACCCGTCAGTCTCCTTTTCTCCAAGCTCAAGAGACCCAGCTCCCTCAGCCTTTCCTCATCAGGGAGATGTTCTACTCCCTTCATCATCTTTGTGGGTCTGTGCTGGACTCTCTCCAGCTGTTTTATGTTCTTCTTGAATTGTGGGGCCCAGAACTAGACACCATATTCCAGATGTGGTCTCACCAGGGCAGGAGTAGAGGGGGAGAAGAACCTCTCTCGATCTGCTAACCACTCCCAGTAAACAAAGCTTGCAGGATGATTTTGTACTGATGCCTCATCAATCAGACTAACTTCTTTTGTGATGAATAAGTGACTCATTTAAGCACTTTGCTGTAAGCTTTCACTAGGCAAGTATTTGCTTACATATTGTTTGAGGAATTTCTAGAGGTTTCTAAGATAATTTGTTTCTGTACCTGACTGCTATGGGTAGGATTATTTATTACCCTCTCAAGGAGAAAACATCTTTATTATTCTTTTCTTGTTGAATGCTAAACTGAAGGTAAGTACTTTCAGATGGTGCTATACTTAATGCTTAGCTGCTGCTTAGTTCTTCCTATGCTTACAATACACTTTCAGACACTTCAGTGTAAAAGAAACTGATTATGATTGCAGATACATCTTGTGAACTCAAAAGATTGTCTTCGCAGAATCACAGAACAGTAGGGCTTGGAAGGGACCTTGAAAGGTCATGCAGTCCAATCCCTCTGCCACAGCAGGATCACCTAGACCAAGATGCACAGGAACGTGTCCAGGTGGGTTTTAAATGTCTCCAAAGAGACTCTGCAACCCCCGTGAGCAGCTTGTTGCAGTAGTCCTTCACCCTCATTGTGAAGGAGTTCCTTCTGGTATTTATATGGAACCTCTATGTTCCAGCAGCTATATAGACGTGCCCTTGTTTTTACTTCAGAGTGGGCTTAATTTTTAATTTTGGCTATTATGCTCTAAACTTTTTCAACTCTTCATTTACTGTGATTCTGTGATTAGCAAGTGAATCAGACTGCTGGTTAACTTGTGTGGAGTTCTTTATAGCTATTTTTGTCCGCTAATATAATCGCTTTATTATCTGAAGTTTAATGAAGCATTGGAACATGAATTAAAACTCTGTAGAATCACAGTTGCTCTGACTAAACCTGGCTTTAGAACCACACAACTTGTTGGTGTGAGCTCGGTAGGTCGTATTTCCTGCTAAAAAACTTCCTTAAGGTCATATCTGCTTCCCTTGACTCCATCAAAAATGACCTTGTGTATATTCTGATTTCTAACCATAAAACCTCTCAGAGAAAAAAAACCCTTCAAATCCATTTACAGTTGTGTCCTTTGGAATATTTCCAAACTGGGTGTATACAGATCGATTTAAATCAACACCTCATTCTGAACCCAAAATTCGTGGTAGCTACTGCAGGTACCTACCATTCTTTCTTCTTGAGCTGGCAGAAGGACATTTTAGAAGACCCATCTAAATTTTAATTCTTATCCTACTATTTTGTGAGAGCCTCAGGACACAAAGAAATACAGGACTAAAATACCCCGCTGTTGTATCATATAAATCTTTTCAGCTACCCTTTAAAGGTTAGAAATTACATAAAGTAATAAAAGCATCACAGGTGTATTAATATATCCTTGGTGTGCATAAAGGGAAAACTTTGCTTTCATGCTATTTATATTTTAATACATACGTGACTCAAGCTCTTCAGAAAAACACCTGGACAATCACAGGCAGAAGCCTTAAAGCAGCTTTAAATAAAGTCCTGCGTCGTAGTTCTGATTCTCATCATGTCCTTCTGGTACAAAAAGCAGCAGGACATCAACTTCTCTTCTCCGCCTTCTAAACTATCCTTCCTGCCAGCCCTATTTTCACCAGTCATTTACAAATTATGATCATACTGCAGAGTGGGGATGATCGCTACCCTACCACGCTTTTGTACGTGTCCAAGCAGAAGTAAAATTATTCTCATCCTAAGACACATTTCTACTATCGATACTAGCAGCCAGAGGTGAAAGGACTAGGATGGTTCCCTTCTATCCAAGACTTCAAAATGACAGTGGATGTTGCATTAATTGGTGCTTATTCAGAGCTGAACAAAAAGGGGAAATTATATGAGCTATCAACTTTGTCTAAACAAACAAAAGGACAAAACCCACAAAACCTAAACACAAATGTGTGACTGGAATGTAGCCATGAGACTTCTGTATTGTCCTTGCACACGACTGCAGATTTGGCCAGGTGACCCAAAGACGGTGGCTGTGTTTTTGCATAGAAAGTGTTGCCATAGATACGAATTACATCAGAGTAAAAATGTTTGTTGGTAGTTCCCCTGCTGGAAAACTGTGGTGACAACTACCATATGTTCTGTCCCTGAGCCCAGCGTTCGCAAGCTTATGCATTCATATGATTTGCGCTGATTTCTTATCAAGAACTGCCAAGGTGTAAGTCAGTTCTTGGTCTTATGCTCAGACCATTGTCTCTTGATGGTGTGTAGAATAGCACATGAACTCAACGATGCAGAAATATCCGTGAGATGAGAAAAGTCACCTGGGCACACATATCATGCCTATTGAAATCTACGCTTGCTCCATGTTTTCTCGTATTTAAAGTTAAGATTACTCCCACAGGAATTCAAGCACGAAACTTTTGTCAGGATGCACAAGAATAAAACAGATACATCACCACTGGGATCCCTTCTCTGATTTTGATTGATGAGATTGTCTGGTGTTCTCTCTAAGTATGGTGTCTAGCTGATGACTGGTTTTCACAGAGTCACAGAACATTAGGGATTGGAAGGGACCTCAAAAGATCATCCAGTCCAGACCCCCTGTCACAGCAGGATCACCTAGATCAAGTCGCACAGGAATATATGCAGGTGGGTTTTAAGTGTGTCCTCAGAAGGAAACTCCACAACCAAACTGGGCAGCACATTCCAGTGTTCTGTCACCCTCACCGTGAAGAAGTTCATTCTCATATTGATGTGGAACCTCCTATGTTCCAGCTTCTACCCAATGCCCCTTGTCCTATCATTGGAAGACATTGAGAAGAACCTGGCTCCATCCTCCTCACACCCACCCTTCGCATATTTATAGACATTAATGAGGTCACCCCTCAGCCTCTGTTTCTCCAGCTCCCTCAAGCTTTCGTCATCAGGGAGATGTTCCACTCCCTTCATCTGCTTCAGAGAGTCCAGTGCAGAGCCACAAAGATGACTTTGTCTTTCTTAATTCTTTATAGTCACCCTATTGACTCTGTGAGGTTTTTGGTTCCAAGTACTAGCTACTGGGACCTCTCAAAGCAAGAGAGGTTTATGATCTTTTCAGTAGATTTTTTCAGCCTGCTTTGGTTTAACAGAGAAGTTACGAATTTTTCCCTAAGGGAGAGAGTTTTACCTCTTCCAAATCCACTTATGGAACTTGAGTTTTGTTTTTTCATGCACTAATTAATCCTAAAGGATTTTGAATAGTTCTGGCAGTAAACTTGGTGAGGTAACTTCTAGAACAAGGTGTTTCATTGTATGAATGAGGTTTTTATAGAACCTATGGGTTTGAGAATTTTTCCTTATTGACTTGAAGGTAGTTGCAAACATGGTAGCTTTGGAAACAGGGCTTTACTGAACCTTATAATAACAGGTTGTGTACCCTTTCATGATTTGAGTTGAGGACTTTCAAAATCCCCAACTGATCTTTGAGCAAAATTCGTTAAGAAAAACCATTTCAAATTATCTTTTAAATCACAATAAAATATAATAATTAGCATCTTCAAATTTAAGACATGGACTTATTTGACACGTGACATTTTGTCATGCCTTGTGCTTTCAATAGGGTTTTACTAGAGCTGGTAAATCACTGTTTGACCTGAAAGAATACATAACCTGAAGGTTAATTTTGAAGAAATAAGTATTATCTGTTCATTGCAAAAAAACACCCCCGGAACAATGAAATTCCTCTTTTTAAGATCTTATCTCTATTGAGTAGAAATCTTTTATGAAAATCTAATTTATTAGGGGTGTTATTGACTGTGTCAATGGCCTAAATCTATTGTACCTCTTTTCTTAGGTAGAATCCAACAGAGTGACAAAGAGAGCAACAACGGGCTTAGCACGGGCAGAGTAGACGAGATGTTGCCAGGGAGACAAGAGTAGGAAATGCTGAGGATATTTATTTGGGACTGATTGGGACACTGGATACCTTAAGCAGCAGTGTATCCAAAATTATTCAGTGACAGTGAACCTGCACCTTTGTATTTTGTGATAATTACCTGACTTCTTTGAAGTCGTAAAACCTAGTTTAAGCATAACTCAAAAACAAGATGGAAATCTGCTTCTCAGCAACAAAAAAGATTCAGTGGGACAGAAAATTTTACGTGTTACTGATATTCATCCAGCCACAGACTTTCAATAACTCAGTTCTACGTGATGTGAAAAATGGTTATTCAGTTATAAAATCGAAAAGGATGGGAACTATCAATATAAATTTTTGTAAAGCAGTCCTTTTGTACTGTGTAATATTGACATTTAAATAACTCCGAAGAGTTTACCAAGTTTGTTATTTATTTGCTTCATGCAGAGAAATAACACAAGCTAGGCTTTGGGTAATGAAGATTCCTCCTGACCTTTAAGCAGAAATCTTCAGAAGCTTCTAAGTAGACAGATATTAAAGGAGGACGCCCTTCCCTCTTTTGGAGTGACACAATGGAAAGACTGATTAAATGTTTCTGTTGCTGCACGACTTGTAAATCTAATTTCAGTCGTGGTTAACTGTACAAAGAATCATTACAATGATTTTCAACTGGGTAATGACATTTTAGAAGAGGAATTTATTTTTATTTCACTGCAATAATTTTTGCAAGCTGCATTTCAACTGAGTAGATAGTTCACACTGAAAAATACTGTTGTAAGAAATGACGGGGTTGTAAAGCCTGGGCAATGTAAGGTGAGAATGGGCATGTGTTTTAATTCTGATATGCTTACCAAGATCACTCAGTTGAAAACTGGCAATGCTGGCATGAAATGCACAGGGAAACAGGTCCTTCTGTCTCTATAAACCCTTTGGGGACTGCCATTGGTCTGATGGCTTTACTAAAAGTTTTGGGACAATTGTAGATATCACATTGCAATGGTCTGTTCAGAGCCAAGCATTGTGTGTGAAGGGTGGGTATCAGGAGGATGAAGCCAGGCTCTTCTCCATGTCATCTAGTGATAGGACGAGGGGCAACGGGTGTGAGCTGGAACATAGGAGGTTCCATATAAATATCAGAAAGAACATCTTCACAATGAGGGTGACAGAGCACTGGAATGTGCTGCCCAGGGGTGCTGTGTAGTCTCCTTCTCTGGAGATGTTTAAAACCCACCTGGACATGTTCCTGTGCGACTTGGTCCAGGTGATCCTGCTGTGGCGGGGAGATTGGACTGGATGACCTTTGAGGTCCCTTCTAATTGAAAAAACACGATTCGTAAAAATAAGAGGGTTTTTGTCTCTCTTCAAATCTCCGTATTAAATATTTGATCAACAGAAAAGGTTCTTTTTAATTTAGCTACTTTATTAACAAACAATAGGATTGCAATGAACGTTCACATTTGTATTTTCAAGTAGCATCCTGGCACTTTTAGTTAAGTGCCCTAATTTTCAGAGTCTGCTGAGCACTCAATATTTAGTGAAAAGCATGAGTGAAATTCTCAAGTCAGACAGAATTTCCACAACTTTCCAAGCTTGTTACTGCATTTCTAAGGTGAATTCTTGGGATAAGACTTCTGTTCTGAAACATTAGAGGCTTTTCCTTGCTGCAGGTCCACACAAGTTACATGCTCAGGTAGGTACATGGTTTGAGTGGTAAGATGGTGGAGCATTTCCTTTGGGCTCGAGGCTTAGCGGTGCTGTCTGGCACCGTGTTGCAATGTGTGTATCCAGTACAAACACCATGCAGGGAATTTAATTTGACCTGGTTACAGAAATACTATTAGACAACTTGTCAGGGTTCATCTTTTTTCATTATTTTGATGTCATAAAAGTCATCCTTTGATCCATCTGAGATTCCCAGTGGATGTGGATGAGGAAAGAGTAATCTATCAGGTCTGTCATCACCCTTGTTGCTTTGTGCAGATGACAGTATATTGGACTCCAAACACCTTAAATACCATCGCAGTTCCTCGACAATGTGGTGCAGTTTCTTATTTTCGAATACCTGGATAGCACAATGCAACTGGATTGAGTGAAAGCAAAAATGATTTGTCTGTCTCAGAGAAACTCGCATGGAAAGTTTTAAGAAATACCCATGAGGAAGATTTTGATTATCAAGTTAGAATGAGTTTTCACCTCTTACGACTTTATTAAGTATTTGATTTTGCTGAGATTTAGACTTGTCTGTCTGCCCTAGCTGCTGAACTTGGATTGTTATCTGAGAAGGTAAGATTTCTCTTTTGAAATGTAGCTGCTTGACGACTGCTTGGTTCAAGAAACAGCTTGACTAAAGAGAAGTATCAGTGCCTATGGGAAAGCAAAGACAATCCGAACTACTTATTATTTATACCTCAAAGTCACAAATAGACATGTCTTGTGAATGTTAATTCATTCATTTTTTCTAAATGTTTATTAGAGGGAGAATTAGGAGAGAAACAAAGCTCCAAATTTAAAGCTCGTAACTGAATAGACTTGGGGTTTTCTTTTCTAAAACAGCTATTGCTTGACTAATATGGAAGAGAAGGCTACTGAATCAAAGAGGTATATTGTTCCTGTGTGCTGATTTAAGACAGCAGTGAACTTTCACATGGATTGCTAACTTAGAGAGACTCATATTTGTACCTTGTGCTAGACTGCATCGTTAGAAAAGGCAAGCAAATCTATTAAGTGTACTTTAACTTCTGAAATCCCAGCAAAGTTTGGGTCATTATTTAAAACACAATGACCTTATATGTTGCCTTGATAAGAATGTTAAGCTTCAAAGAGAAGGTTGGGTTTTCAGAAGGTGGGGGAACCCAAGGAAGTACCAGGACCCAGGGCTACTGTGGGAGTACCATTGGCTCCCTTCATGTCCTCATTACCAATGGGCCTCTCCAGGATGCTTTTCAGATTGAGTATTTAAAGGGCCACCAAATTTACCATGGGATGTGGGCAGAAAGAATCTTTGTATTGCACAAGTCCTGTTACGGGATGTGGAGGAACCAAAGGTCATGAGAGGGAGGGAAGAATGTGGCTTAGGAAAGAACAAACATGAGAAAACGGAGGGCTGTGGTGACAAGAGGGAGAGGTAATGTGTGAACATTACATGAACCGAGCACACATGTCTAGTTGTTCTCTCCCCCAAATCACTACTCTTTGTCCATTAATTGCCTTTGGTAACTTTTCCCGACACTATGCTCAGTGTGCCTGTGTGTCCGCATGACAAGTAGAACTGGAGCAAAGGTCACAAGGACTCATGGGTCTGTGCTGCCAGCAAGGGAGAGGGTGAACGTTTGTAGGTCAGGGTGTTATGCCCTCATCAAAGGCTATCAGGTTGGTCAAGCATGAGTTCCTCTTGGTGAAGCCATGCTGGCTGTCCCTAATGACCCTCCTGTCCTTGATGCCCCTGGAGACAGCGTCCAGGACAAATTGTTCCTTCACCTTTCCTGGGATGGAGGTGAGGCTGACCGCTCTATAGTTACTTGAGTCCTCCTTCTTACCCTTTTGGAAGATTGGAGTGACATTTGCTATCCTCCAGTCCCCAGGCACCTCTCCAGATTCCCATGATTTAGCAAAGCTGATGGAGAGTGGCCTAGCAATGACTTCCTCTGTCTCCCTTAGCACTACAAGTGCTAATGGGCCATGGATTTGTATACATCCAGTTTGCTCAACTTATCCATAACCCAGACCACTAAAACGCCTCTTGTCCTTGAAAGTTCACAGAATCACAGAACATTAAGGATTGGAAGGGACCACAAAAGATCGTCTAGTCCAATCCCCCTGCCACAGAAGGGTCACCTAGGTCCAGTTGCATAGGAAATTCACCCCATTGAGCCACTTGATTTGATCAGGTTTTAGACCCAGAAATGAATGTAATTGAAAAAGTGGGGGTAATTTAACATCACAAAAGATTTTAGCAGCTTCTGTGTTCTACAAAGAATTCTGGAACATTCTAGCTCTTCATTTCTGAGGTGCACACTTGTAACATGTTTCAAACAAATTGGCACTCACTGTTCAGTCACGAAGGAGAATTCTTTTCTATATGAAAACAAAAGTATTTGCTGAATAATTTTGCTGATAAACGAAACTGAAAGGGAGGAAGGGGGTAGTTGGCAGTTTATTACTTTGCAAGCTGAGTTATGCAATCATCTAATCAGATGCGTAGTCAATCATATTTTTGGACTAACTACTTTGACATTAATTCAATTTGTTTTGATAAAGGGCTGTAACAGCCATTAAGCTGATTAACCTGGACCGATCTGCCCCTATACAGCATAGAGGGATTCCTGAGGTTATCTGTGCTTCTGCAAGCGTCAGATCAGCAATGGAGGTAGTCCACATCTGTCAAAGTAATTTTGCTAGTATAAACCGTATTTTAAATTACACTAGCTAGTGAGATGGGTGCATGAAGGAATGACACCAGGTGGGTCACTGAGGACAGAAGCAACTCGTCCTTAAAAAAAATTGGAAACTTGAACAAATTCTGGATTCTCAAAATAATAGACCTGCTGACATTGTTACTTGCAGTCCTGATGTCAATGTGGTTTGAATTTGTATGCAGTAATATTGTCTAAAACATGACACATACCATAATAATAATGAATGCCATAAAAAGATTAGGAAGTCATACAACGTTTGGGAATGGTGGTGCTGCATAGAAAATAGACCCTTTTTACAACGTTGGTATTCATAAGTGGAATGCCGCAGACATGCATTTATGTGGTTGATAACTAGCTTAATGTAAGGTAAAATCACAAAGTCATGGAACGTTAGGGATTGGAAGAGACCTCAAAAGATCATCTAGTCCAATCCCCCTGCCACAGCCGATAGCTAAAATATTCTCAAACCGCTGCATAACTAGTCAGTGATAGGAGCAAGCGGGGAAGCAAAACCTCATACTATCAAATGAAAGTTATCAAACGAGAAATCTGTTAATCTGTTGTTATAAAGTAGTGATCAAATTCCTTGTTTTGCTCTGATTGTCTGTGGAGCTTTTGCTTAACCTATTAAATTGTCTCTGTCTCATGCAATGAGTTTTCTCACTTTCTTTCTCACTCAATTTCTTTCCCATCCTGTAAGTAGGGACTGACTGATTGTGACTTAGTTGCTGCCTGGACCTAAACCGTGATAGTTTCGTTCCTCTGCAGTCCAACTGCAGGTGCTGCTGACAGATTAGAGAGTCCATTCACTTCCTCTTCCTCAGGGTAGGGTTCCTGTATTATTTAAAACTCAGCAGGACAACCTGTGCATTGAGGTATACTAAGTCATGTATCACGATATCAAAAATTATGGTACTGTCTCTCAGCTCATCGTGTGTTAAATTACAGATGCTCCTGGTTGCGGACATCATGCTGGCATTTGACAACAAAAGGACTCTGGTTGCAGCTCAGGCTAGATAAGAGCTAGACAGTTGGGCCATTAATCAAATCAAGTGAACAATATCAGCTTCACAGAACACTGGCCTCAGATGGTCTAAATTGGCTTAGTCAGTGGAGCTGCATTGCCTTACTCTGAGGCCACGGCCCCATTTTTTATCTGATTTGTTAGCTGAGACAGCCAACGGGTTAAGTTACACGGGGAGAATATTTTATTTCTGTGCCAGATACCTGCAGTTGACTTCAATTGGTGACACATTTTCCCTGTGTTCTCTAATGCCAATACTCCTGTGCTGGAAATGTCTTATCTCTTCTTGGAATATTACATTACCTATGATATGTTTCTGGGTCAGGCACAAAATGGTTTTGTCTAGTGAATATCCCTATTGTACAGACCTGAAGGAAGAGTGTTGCGACCTCGATCCTTTCTGCCTCTCTCGATATCTTTATTCAGCTATTTAAAACATTTTACAAAAATGTAGACTCTCTGCCCAAGCCTCTACACCTATAAATCTGTCAGTGTCTCCTACATTTCATAGTAATTATTCTGACTGAGGCCAGTAGCTTTAAATTTGAAGAGATGACAATAGGGAACAGAGAGATCTATGAGAATAGCGACAACTGATGGACATGGTTTAGTGATGGATTGGCAGTGTTAGGTTAATGGTTGGACTTGGCGCTCTTAAAGGTCTTTTCCAACGTAATGATTCTGTGGGTTCATAGAAAAATGTATAAATTCTTCATGTCCATACCCAGGTGAATAACTCCTGTGTAGACCCCAGTGCCCATCAGCACACTGCTTCCTGGGCAGTTTTGTCTGCATGGAATTGTTGAGGCCACCAGATGACGTGGCAACATAGATGGAGAAAGGATGCACATTTGCAAGGTTTCGATTGGGAATCCTTGTGTACTCATCAACACATTCTGGAAGCACAGAGAGTACTTTTGAGCTTTTTTGCTTATTTCTGTGATTGTTTTAAGCCAACCATTAATACAATTTGAAATTCACGTGAGATTTGAGTACTCTATTACAGAATATTCTGTGAACTTGGAGCGAGGTTGTGCAAGAAGGACTTGCAGTTGTAATCACAGATCTCTGAGCTGCTTTAGCTAACTGTTCGTTCTCCAGTTCCCCAGTATTCAGAGGTGTGTCCATGAATGATTTAAAATCTTTTTATCAATTTTTCAGTAGAAATTATGGCAGTGATATCAAGCTTAGGGAATAGAGTTTAGGTTGGTGCACTTAGATTTCTAGTGTGATAAAGTGAAGTGGGTAATTCAGAGATGGCAGTATTCATCTCTGTCTGAGGAGAAGTTCATAACGAGTTTCATAGGAGAACCACACTAGAAGTCCAAGTTATATATAGTTGGACAACACTCAAGGTTTTAATTAGCTTGTTGTCTCTTTTCCAGCAATAAACTTACAGTTTTATTCCCACCCTGGTAAACAGCCTTGTTTATTACAACCTTATTGTCTTAGCAGCAGTTATCCTGGAAATATTTAAGGTCAGTTTGGATAGTGTCGTGGGCAATCTGATCTAGTTGGAGATGTCCCTGCTTACTGCAGGGGTTTAGATTAGATTACTTTTGAAGATCCCTTCCAACTCCAATCAATATACAATTTTTTATTCTATGAAATCTCATACAGAGGAAAAATGAAGCGACGTGTGCCAAGCAGCTGCAAGGTTTGTACATTCGTTTCCCGCTGAATGTGGTGAACATCATCTGCCAAATCAGATTCTGGCACTTTAGTTTGCTGTGTGAGAATTGTGCCCCTGATTTCCCAACCCAGCCACTCTCCAGAAGTCTGGAAATAGCATTAAAGCTGTTATTGGTCATTCTATGAAGAAACATCAATATTCTTTTTGTCTTTGTTTAGTAAAATGACTCTGTAATGATGAATACTGCTTTTTCCATTTTCTAGCACTGTGTGTGATGCTGATAGCTCCAGTTGTACTGAACTGATAGCTCAGTAGTCATATTAGACTGAGTTTTACAGCACATATGAGGCGGCCTGACTTTTGATTTTGAAATGGAAGTTCTGATGACACCCTTCTAGAGTGGGCTGGGATTTTGTCTTTTGGAGCTGCACATGACGTGGTAACGAGGGATGTGATGAAGTGAAGCAAGCCTTTCCACCAGTTTATTTTGTAAGCATTATTAACCAGTATTTCACTTCACACAGATAAATTGTTGACTTTATTGACAATCAGACTAATGTAGGTTCTATCACTATGATTGAAATCCAAAATTATCAGTACAGATTAAGGTTATTGACTTCGGGTTTTCCAGCTAAAAGTGCTTCTCATGTTCGCTATGATTGAAGATGTGATCAAAGACTACCGAGGAATTGTGCTATATCTGGAAACCAACCAGGTTTAATTCCACAGAGCAAGAAATGAGGCTTAGTAAATTATAAAAATGATCCTTAGATCTTTTATCTTAGCGCAAAACAAACTACGTTTTCCAACCTGAATGATTCCATGATTCTATATAACTAATAATTCTTTACATAGGCTGATAGATTATTTTTAAATCAGGCTATTTTCCAGCAGCCTAGTGTTTCCCAAATGCAACACATATTATAAATCTTATTTGTATTTATTAACAAATATTCAATGTCCTAAATGTCTTGAAGACACGGATGCCCTATACAGATGGGGCAAACAGAAACGTATCCAGGTGGGTTTTAAACATGTCCAGAGAAGGAGACTCTACAGCCTTCCTGGGCAGCCCCTTCCAGTGCTCCATCACCCTCACTGTGAAGGTCAGTGAATTTACACCAGGGAAATCTCAGTTAAATCTCATGAGAGTCACATACTACAACTAAATCACTTGAGATAAGTACTGTCTGCTGCTTTTACACCAGTCATAATAGCAGGAATAATTGGGCCGTTAGCTGCAGAAACCACAAGTTTTCAAATACATTTTGTGTTGAAACCTGAGTGCACTGATTAAAAATTATACATTCCATAAAATATTTATGCAGTGAAGTGGAGACACGCTGTTCTTCCTTGTCCAGTGTCAAGTCCCTAAAGTCTGTCACCTTGCAAGTGTATGGCTACTGAGTGTGTACACAAAGCTCTAAATCTTGCTGCACCTTCTATGAAATAATGCAGGTTGGTAATCTCTGTTGTTTCCAGAGATGTTGAATGACAAATTTCTACCAACTTGAACTGGTTTTGAATGGATCCATAAATTCCTGCATATATATTTTTTTCTGTGGCTTTTAGTAGGGAGGGCTGATTTATTTTCACTTGTATGGTATGAACAGGAAAATAATAAGCGAACCAATGTAATTACATTTTTTCACAGAGTATTTAGTCTTGTACATGACAGACTGGAGAATAAGCTTTACACATTGAACATGGCTCGCAAACAGATGTTGTTAAGAATTAAATACGTGAAAGGCGCTGTACAACCAGAGTGCACGGCAGTTAGGTTGCAAAAGCATTTAAAAATGCTTTTAAGATCTGAAATGCTGTTTGACTTCAGAACTGCATCTTGTGCTCGTTACCGAACTCTGGCTGTTGAGTTTTCAGTGAGACTGGTGGTGATGATGTGGTCATAGAACCATAGAAGAGCAGGGTCAGCTGTACGCTTTAGGTGCTTTATCTTTCAGGGGTTTTTTCGTTTTACATCATCAGTATATCCCAAATTCTGAAGCTGCCACGATCTGTAAACAAATTGGCTGAATTCCTCTGTTTCCCTACAAAATGGAAACCTGAGATCTGAAAAATAATCTCTTTAAGTGAAACATAAAGTGAACGTGGGGGTTAGCAAGAGGCCTGTGCACGTTCATCTCCTGCTGCAGTTTGATTTGCCTGTGTATAAATTGGCACAAAATGTTGGACCCGTCAGCAAAACCACCTAAACATGGAGGTATCTCCCATATAGCAGGGATCTGACATATTGCTGCTGACAACTCAATTAAGTTAAATGTCATAGATTTTAACTGACAAGTACACTGAATTAGAAACGTACCCACTTAACGTTTTCCAGTAATTAAATCATATTGAAGTATGAGATACTGTCCACCTGCATTACTGGTCATGTTCATAATGTGCTAAGAATAAAAATGAATCATTAACATTGCTGTAACGTGCGTGTGTTGAAGTGGAGCTGCACTGTGTGGCAGTTTACGTGACAGAGTGTGCATGTGGTGATGTATACGTCTGTTTTGGCCAGGTAGTGTCTCAAGCACTTTGCAAAAGGAACTAGTTATTAGTCACTTTTGTTCAGTTAGTGTCGTTGTCGTCAATAACGATAATTGTAACCGGCCTTTCCTGATCAAAATCTCTTACTGCAGTCGCTCTTGAAGAGCAAATCTCCTCAAAAGGCTCGACTTGGATTACAATCAGTAGGAGTAACAGGCAGGTGGTTTTGGTCTGCCAGGTTTAATGATAGTGGGGACAGAGGGGAAGGGTCATATCTGTTTGCAGTGGTTATTACACAGAAGTGTCACAGAGAGCCTTGAGAGGACATAAGAGAAATGCGATCATAGCCGGAGGCTGTTTGTCAGAGGGACCAAATCTTAAGCTATTTGCTTTGCTTGTGCTTGAGAGAGAAAAATCTTCAGCATCTCGGTTGTCATGTCCTTGCTGCGTCATGTCTCCTGAGAGCAGAGGAGCTTTCTGTGCCTTCATGTAAGCCCTTGAATCTGTTTGGAATAAGAGAGAGGAGTTGCTCGTTCTGTGAACACACCTGAAAATGCTCGTAGCCGAATGCCATATTCTGATAGACTGATGGGCTGCTCGAGCTCCTGGTGACGGGGAGCTGTCGCTGTATTTAAGTGCATGAATGACAGTCTTCCTGCCTCTGGTGCTAGATGGGTATGGTGGGGGTGTTAACTCTCACTCTCATTAACTACTCTTAAGGCCTGAATCAAAAGAAGTGTTTTTACAGGAGAAAGAAGCAGAAATTCCTTATTTTTGATTTATATTTTTGCAAAATAGGCAATCTGCCCTTAAAAAAGTAAACAAAGAGAAGGTGTCACGCAGACAGCAATAGAACTGAGGCGGTGTAACCTAAGGGCTGTTTGTATGAACACATTCTCCCAAAATACACCCACAGGTGTGTAACACGTAACATCCCCTCTTCTTTCAAGACCATTTCACATCTAAGGTTTTATTTTGCAGTCATTTCATAGCCAATGTCTGAGAACGCATCCCTTCTTAGAGTTTGTTTTAATTTCAGTGGGAACACAGTATTACATGAATTATAACAACCTGAGGTGAACTGTCAGACGGAAGGAAGATGGAACTTCACAAGGTCTTATTTCATCCAGGTTTCCCACACCTGAGATGGAAAAATGACTCTGTTTATAAGAAGCTTCATAGCTGGAAAATTTTGATCAAGTGTATTTTGTTCTCTTGCTCGGATGCTGTTTCTTTCAGAGGGTTCTGAGTTTGTGCTTGGCTGTGTTGCGGTTAAAGTTCAAGTGCAATTGGCACATTCCTTCTTTGTGGTCTTGCTGTGGCTGGCAGTATGGATGTGTGGATATGCGTGTACACCTGAATCTTTAGCAACTTGAATAACGATTTGCAGATATGCCCTGTACGTTGTTCATAGCGACGCATGGCGATGTTAGCCCAGGTATTTAAACGGCCTTTGCAATGGGAATGATGAGAACAGGTTGTAGTTAGACAAGAAATCACTTTTTCCTGTGCCTACTACCACCTGCACTTAAGGGGAGTAGAAGCAGCTGGATAAATGATGGGATGCTAAGTATGGGGGAAATAGCATACACAAACCATCACTGTGTATGCTCCTGAGAAACCCTGCTTCAGAACAGTTGTTTCAGACTCTCTAGGGATTTATCTAAGCATCAATACATGACTGTTTCACAAACGCAGTATTTTTTTCACCTGTTACTAACTCCGAGCAAATTTCATGCTTGAAGTTTTCACTTATCAGAGACAAGGATTTTCTGGACCATTCCCAGCAGCTCAGCATCAGGTGATCTGTTTCCAAAAAGAAAGCTGCTCTTTTGGGAGAGACAGGCTCTTCCTTCAGCAACAGTATTTTCTTTGAAATTAACCTGAGTTCTAGTTCTGAGATTCACTCCTATTTAAGAGCAGTTGTTTTACCACAAACATCTGGTTGAAAGAGCAACTAGGTTCCTTGCAAGCTGTGCAAACATAGGCTATTTGAACTGCATGTGTGAATATTCATATCTCCATATTCCGTATACGAGACCTGTATTATTAGACATCATCGCATACTGCCTCTGGTACCTATGTACTCTGGGCATATCGTGCGAGTGAAAGCATGAGAGAGAGCCAATGCTATTAGTCTTCTCAAAATTAGTGCAAGTTCTGCTCTTTTATAAAGGCAAACTTCCCTTATTGTAGGAGTCGTTCAATAAGCTTTATGCTCTTAATCCTCCTTTTTTGCCTTCAAATTAAATTAGAAGAATGCAGTCTTCATATTTCCCTTAGCAGCTGCTAAGTGAAACTTGCACAAATCCCTACAGAATTATCTGTAACTCACACAAGGTAAAAATGAATGAGGCATCTTATAACTGACGCAAACTACTCAGGCGTGTTAACAGATTGCTGCAACTCCCTTGTAAATGACAATTAATATTTGATATAAAATCTCAAACCATACAATCTTCTACTGTCCTACACATTAAAATGTGTAAACAGACAGGATGGAGACATGCTGGGATATAACCAGAAGGTGCCTATCTGACATTTTCACTTCTAGAGTACCTGTCTCTTAGCATTCTTCCAATGCCTTAATGTGAAGTAAGGCATTTGTATAATACCATATTTGCATAATAATGCTCTCCTTTTTAGCAATAATCAATTGAATAGTGATGTGTATAGTAATGTGTATGATAACCTTATCTTCGTGCTGAAAAACTATAACCAGAATAGCTACCTGGTGTCACCCAATACAAAATGGACCACCGTACTGTAACATGTAAGAAAGCCCCCTGAGCTCACAAATTATTATCCAACCTGTTGAATACCTCTCTGCACAAATCTTTATGATACAGTTATTGATGAGGAGAACACATAGGAGAAAATTAGCTTTGGGTATCTTACTCCAAAAATTATTACATAAAGAATACCTATCCAATAAGGGTAGTGGGTAGAATTTTGCTCAGGATATTAACCACTTACTGGTGTGAGAAAAGGGTATTGTCCAAAAGTTTATACGGCTAATTTCATTCTGTTCTTGGATGATAAACTGTGCTCATAATCTTTCACATTCATTATATTCATATCACACAGTATCACAGTATTACCAAGATTGGAAGAGACCTCATAGATCATTAGTGCTCTTTTCCCCGCATAGTTCAGAAAATCTCTGTTTGAAATGTGTAGACAGAAAAAGAGAGAGATTTCTTGATCCAAGTAGAGTTAATACGGATGTCACTGGGAATGAGGTCTTGACATGACAAAAACCACAAAGATTTCAGGAGATACTAAAAATTAGTATTTAAGTAGAACAAAACCATAAGATTTAGTATTAATGATATATTAATTAAATATTAATATCAGAGGGCACCATAGGATGATGGAGCCGATTGTGTCAGAGTACTGTTGCATAATAGAGCTGATGGGATTAAGGCACCATTGGATGATGGAGCTGATGGGATTAGGGCACTGATCAATGGTAAAGCTGAAGGTGTTTGGGCACTGTTAAGTGGCAGAGCCAGCGGGATTAGGGCACTGTTGGGTGATAGAGCCAGCGGGATTAAGGCACCATTGGATGATGGAGCCGAGAAGGTGGTCAAGCCGAGGCCTCCTTGGAATTAAACCTTGTAAGAGAGGTCAAGGGCAACAAAAAGATCTTCTTCAAATACATTGCAGGTAAAACTAAAACTAGAGGCAATGTAGGCCCCCTGCTGAATGAGGTGGGTGCCCTGG